>QEPC01011131.1:4884332-4948239 GCA_003113815.1 Sphenodon punctatus
TCTTTCCTAAACAGATGCTTCTGACTTCCCAGAAACAAGTGGGAGAGATATGTTGGGATGGTCCCAGCACAGAATGAGGATATTTGGTTGACACTTCTGTTGGCCAATTTGCATCACAAACCGATCTTATACCACAATGACATAAGAGAATCCCAGGCATAGGCCCCTTCTCTACATTTGTTGTACAGGCATATAAAATTGGGACCCTTTATAATATCTTTCTGATATTTGGCAGGAATGATCATGAAAGTGAAATATATAGTTGTGCCAAACGTCATGTACACTGGTTGGACTACAAAGATGTTATAGTCAGACATACATTTATATATTAATTGCTTATACCACCAAGACCTTTTGTCCAATCCTTCTGAAATTTGGCAAAGCTAGTTACTATGGGAAGGGGTATAAACTGAACAAGTTTCACCTACATTAGATGTTAGGCAAAGAAGTTACAGCTAAGAATGTATATGTAGAATATTGCAAAATACAATAATTCAACTGCTTCTAAAATCGGATTCCTGTATCCACGTATTTTGAAATTTGGTGCACATAATGGGTTCTATTGGAGGTAGAGGCACCCCAAACTTCAGCCACATATCTTAAAAAACAAAAAAGTTACAGCCAATAATGTGTTTTCCATTGAAACCAATGGAAAGTCAATTCCGAACTCACCGAACGCATCTGAACTGAACGTTCGAATTCGAGTTCTGTTCGAACATTCGGTTTGGTTGACCGAACTGTTCGAGTTTGGTCTGAACTCCGAACTTCTGAATTCGAGTTCAGTTCGAACGTTCGGTTTGGTCGACCGAACTATTCGAGTTCGGTCCGAACTCCAAACTTCCGAACCGCGTTCACCCATCCCTAGCTCAAGTGAGTTTGGATGAGTTCTGGTGGGAAAAACATGAGTGCCAGGCACAGACAGGCACAGGGAGGGGAGGGGCAGCTGAGGAGCAGACTTCCAGGCACCAGGAGTGGAGAGACTTGGAGTAGCAGCCAGCCTGCCCAATCACCATCCCTTTTCTCCGCAGACCACTGGCTTCACAGTCTGAAATTGGACATGGGGGAAGGTGGGGCTAGGCTGCACAGACCCAATGGGGCTTGTGGTAAGGCAGACACAGCAAGTAACAAAAGTCATTGCCCTCCCCCCTTCCAACACCTTCTGAGCTAGCCACTGATCCTGTCAACAGGCATTTTCAGAAGTCTCCCTCTCCCAGCAGTTTGTGTTCCTCCCAGTCCATTGACATCCCCCTCCTATTTCACCCATCCCACACATTTACCTCCCTAGTATCACTTATTTAGATTAGATAGATTTAGGCATTATTTTTATTTTTTTACTCATCCCTGTGTTCTTTCTCCCTACCCTCCATTGAATCCTCCTCCCTCCTCCCACTATATATTCCATCCCTGATTCGCTTCCCCTGTTTTTGGATTTATTTAGAGTAGCATTAGATTGATTTAGCTTTCATTTCAGTTTTTTACCCCTCCCTGTGTTGATTGTTGTGAGCTGTCTGTATCCCACCATCCCTGTGTGTGTGTGTGTGTGTGTGTGTGTGTATAGATAGATAGATAGATAGATAGATAGATAGATATAGGAGTTAGCTTAGTTATACAGCTAGATTGAGATAGTGTGTAGTGATTTAGTTTTATAGTGTGTTTGTAGGACTAGGCCTTTGTGTTATTAGATATTTCATTTAGTTAACAATATAACAAGACATAAAAATAACAAACTTAAGTGTCTCAGGGTCAAACAATACCGAAAATAAAATCTTCAAAATCAGTATCGATATCGGTACCGATATCAATACCAAATTTCGAATGTTTGGCCGAACCAAACTCCGCCAAACCGAACTGAACTCGAACTCGGTTCCTGAACCAAACGACTGAACCCAAACTCGGTTTCCGAACCAAACGACCGAACGGCCGAACATCTGAACCGTGTTCTGTTCACACATCCCTAGCAACTGTATGGTGTGGGAGCGGGGGAGCTGTGCGGGCAGACCATGGTCCAGGGAACCCGCTGTGTCCATCTGAACCTGACCCAGTCAGGGTTGGGAGCGAGCAAACGGGGGTGTACACCCCCAAGGCAGCTCCAGGGGTGGGCAACCCCATGTCCATCTGAAAACAATGTAATTGAGATACCTTTTACAGGTCTAATTTCTGATAGTGAGAGTATGCAAACGTTTGGGCCATGCAGGCCCTATCTCAGATATTTTGGAATTTTTCTCTTTGGTTTTCAGAAACTGAAGTTTGCTTTAAAAAACAACAACAATGAAATCCCGCTTTTTAAAAAAAATAAGATTTTCAGTTTTCAGCAATCAAAATGTATCACCCCCCACCCTCAATGTAGGTGTCTCATAAACAGAACATTTTTGTTTATCTAAGTATTCTGATTCTTAGAAACAACGATAAAAAAATACTGTTTCAAAACCATTGAAATGAAAATATTTTCAAACTTTTTCTGTATTTTTTTAACCAGCTCTATCATCAAGGGACTGTACCGTTTATTCAATGACTGCAAAGGTCTTGCATACATTTGGAATTGCTAGATGGACAAACTTTCCTAAGAGAGAAGCAAGAAGATATTTCCATGTACAGATCAAATCACAATCCAAACTTGCACCTGGTAAGATTGAAGGTCACACAGCACTGAAAATGTGGCTCTCATGCAAAGATTCTCCTTGGTTCTGGAAAGAAAATTTGCTAGCAAGTGAAAGCCTGTATGGTCCAGTGGCCTGCTAAAGATGGATAGAATCTGATTTACTCCTTCCAGATTCTCCTAGACAGCCTAAGAGCGGACATTATTTGTTCTTCTATGTAAAGAACTTTTGTGGGCCCCATTTTCTTAGTGTCACCAAAATATTTAATCGATTTATCTTCATAAGTCCTCAGTGGGGCTAGGGCTATGTTATTATCCTCATTGTATAGAAGGCGAAAAAGGCAGAGAGTCTAATTAACTTGCAATATTCTACAGAGGAAGCGGGAAATAGCAATGTGAAACAATACACAGGAGTATGGTAACGCTAGGAATCAGCTCCAGGTCTCTTTAGTCTCAAGCTTAGCATCCTAGCTTCTGAACTTGCTTTCTTGTATACCACACACTGCATGTGAGCACAGTAGATATTCAAAGTTCCTATCAGAACTTAACTGGGAAGTATAGGGTCTCCGTTTTGCATTTCAAGACTCTTTGATTTCTTCTGTTTGAAACATTCTTCTTTTGAGTAGGATGGATCTGGGGCTGATATTCTAGTGGTCTTTGCTAGGCATTCTCTTGCATCACCAATCTGGGCAGGAACATCAAACATTAATTCTTCCTGCAGCTAGACACCCACTCAATGCATAATATTCTCCAGGCTGGGGGAGGGATCTATACTTATTACTGCACTGCATGTTCCTTGACCATATTCCCTCTAGGAGTTAAATGGGGACACAGTACTGTCCCTGAGGTATATTAATTGACTCAGATGACCTGACTGGAGATACCTGCCATCCCTTGCAAGAACACTGGACATTACTGGTAGTAGTGATTCTATAACAGTGACAGAGGTCTAATGTGTAAACATTTATTTGCTATGGGCTTAATTCATATTGATTATTCTATAGTGACCAAGGAGCAATAGATTACTAATGACATCATCTTCAGTGTTTCAGATTTTAAACTCCTGAAGCTGGAGACAGCCAAGTAACTGGAGAAGTTCACCAATTCCTGGAAACAATTTACAAATGTCCAGGCTGCATCTATTCAGACTGTTCAAGATGTAACTCTCTCTACGAGGAAACTCGTGAATCAGAGAGAGGGACTCCTCAATCCTTTCTGGTACTTGTATGCAATGATTCAATGTGGTGTAAGTGTACTGAGGTCAATGGAGTTACATCAAGGGTAGATTTGGCTCAGTTCTGTAGGCAGTATCCTGAATGGGTCTGTGGGGATGTAGGGCCAGGTTTGTTTGTTAGATATATACTGTATTTACTCTGCTGCAGCCTAAGCTTAGGTCACCGAAGCCACCTTCAGAAATACTCGCAGACTGAAAACAAAACAGAATTTGTGATAAAAGTACCTTTGAGCAAAGTCCTCCATCATCTGTAATGAAAAATTCTTAAAGAAATGGGTGACAAGTGTCAGAAACTAGAAACGAATCACGATGAGAGAAAGCAGGGAGGCAGAATTGATGGACTAGGCTTGGTTTCTTCACAGGGGGATGTAGGTAATTAAGTCTCAAAATCCACTTGGACTTTGAAAAAACAACAAACAAGACAAAAAACAAAGACGAAAGTAACCATCTTAGGGAACTAAGAGGAATGTTGAATTCAGAAAGCCCATGAGATAAGGCCCCATTGAAGAAGGATATAGACTCTCATCCCCTTCTGAGTTACTTTGTCCTTTCCCATTTTGAAGGAACAGAAATATCACTTTGCCCTTCTCTAGAGCCTTCCATTCTCAGCTCTTAACATATGAGAAACACCTCCTTTTTATATGAGAAGCACCTCCGTAACGTAGGAATTATTTGCCTCATTTTACAGATGGGCAAATTGAGGTACAGACTTGTCCCAGGTGAATCTTAGTGAGCCTGTGGAAGGATCCAGATCTCTTCACATCTAACCCTATGCTATAACTATCAAACAATGCTTCTCTGTCTCCTACTCTTTCCTTTCTTATCAATAGTGGGAAAAGACAAGACTGAAGAGGAGACTCTCGTCCCCTTAGAACAGGAAACACGGTGCCACTGATACTCAAAGGGACTGTGACCACAGGGACCAAAGAGCAGGTGATGGCTCTTGTTTTCTCCTCATGATAACTGCTGAGAACGGGAGATAAAGATGGAGGACACCAATGGGCCCGTCCTAAGTTGGTTGACTTGCAGAATACACATTTCATATGTGTGTAGGACCCACAGGCTCATGGCCATGATACAGTTGCACCACCTGCATTTAAGGGTACACCTTTCACATGACACTGGAATGGCTGGGATCTAGAGCTGAAGTGAGTAGGTAGCTTCCTACTTGTGAGTAATACCAGCAGTTTTAGCCAGCCTGTTGAATGCCTGACAGGCACCTGCACACATTTGTGGGTGCTCGATGGGTTGCCCGAAATTTTGCAATGCACAAAAATAAATAACTGGAGACAGTTGAGGGAGCTCCTTTTAGGGTGCAGAGGCTCAGGGGGCAGTTCCTGCTCACGGCGAGAGGGCACAGGGGAGGCTCTGGGTGGTGAGAACAGCAGATGGTGTGGGTGGGGACAGGCTAGCACTGATCTCTCTATGGCTAGATGCCATGTTACCAGCCCAGGACACAGACTAAGGCCTGGCTGGTAGCTTCTGGGAGCTGTAGTCTGCTCAGCTGCACCTGCCATTTCCTAATGTCCAAAGAGCTTCTTGAACTACACCTCTGAGAAGCCCTCAGTCTGCAGGGATGGTGCTTTGATGGGGCCTTCTGGGAGATGTAGTTCCGAAAAGCTAGTTGAGCTTTAGGCAATGGCAGGTGGAACTGTTCAGAACTACAACTTCCGGAAGCTCCCAGCCAGGCCCTAGTCTGCATACTGAGTGGGCAACATGGCATGTAACCAGACAGAGATCAGATTTGGCATGCCCCCACTTGCATGCTGTTCCTTCCACCCAGAACCCTCTCTGAGTCTTCTCACTATGAGTAAGAACCAGCCACTCCTGCCTTCTGGACCCTGTAAGGAGCCCCCTCAATCACTCCCAGGCATTTATTTTAGACACTTCACATGTATCTTTCTGTAAAAACCAATAGCACAAGTTAGGTGCCTTTCAGGCAATACACACTGCCTGACCCTGTCAGGTTGGGCAGTGTGGATTTGACAGGCATGCCTGTTTCACAGGTGCCCATTTCAGCTCTACGGGGATCCTGTGCCTGCAAAGTCCAGCATGTATCTTTCTTCTCTTATTTAATTTTAATTAATTAATTTATTTTGTTCAAGTTATCTGACTGCATCTTTCTGCTACAGCAGCTCGGGCAGTTCACATTAAAATACATATTAAACAAATAAATATATATATGAAAAAATACTATAAGTATAAATACAATATCATAAAAACAACAGAAACTTAAGAAGTGGAACTAAAACCCTACTATCCCCCTCCCAAACCCCCACCCATCACCTGTCTCCCTCACCAAAAGCCTAGCAGAACAGCAAGGTCTTACACTGTCTTCGGAAAGAGGGAAGGTCCGTGGCCAAGCAGACCTCCGGCAGGAGGGAGTTCTACAGTCAAAGTGAGGCCACTGAGAACACCCTCTCCATGGTCAGCCCCTGAGATACATGGGGGGACTTGAGATGGGTGCTCCCAGCTGACCGCAGGGGCTGATAGAGGACCCAGGGGGGTGAGGCGGTCCTACAGGTAGGCAGGGCCCAAGCTGTATAGGTCAATAACAACACTTTGAATCAGGCACAGAAGACTATAGGCATCCAGTGCAAAGAATGGAACACCAGTGTAATGTGCTTGCTGGGAGCTGGAAGTGAAGAACTGTAAAAGCCAATGGCATAGAGAGTTCCAAGAAAGGGAACCCGGGGGCCCAGGACACCCCTGCTCCAGCCCTACTCCCAGCACAATGGGGGAAACCTTTTACTCTGGTCTTTATGCCTGGGCATATATTAGTAATGTGGATTTACTGGTTTATTTAGCACACACAGCGAGGAAACAGCTTGTAACAGAAATTTGTAATTTAAATATAGTGATACGCAAGAGTTAAATAAGGAGTGGTGGGGAGGGGGCACTATTTTTCTCTCATTCTCCCAACCCCAACCTAAATGAAAGCATATAATGAAAGTTCCCCACTGCTATCCCCAGCTTCAGTATTGCCCCTAACCTGCAGGGGGGATAAGATGGGGGATGAAAGACCAAGGCAAAATATGGGTACATAGAGCCTAAGTTCTAAGCAAGTACAATATGTGAGACTGTACATTTTTACAACTTACATGGTGTGCAAGTTAAGGCAGGAACCTTAATTTATAGTTTCTATGCTTTTTGGAGCATAAGTGAATTTGTAAGAACCTTAACTCCTATCTTAAACTAAAGATTTTTTGATCTAAGAATATGTACTATCAGCTACTCATAATCTCTTTAGTAGAAGGATTTGTCATTATGTAAAGAAATCTCCAACATACATTCAACTAGGGTGGCAGTCCACACTGGACCTTTGTTTTTTTGTTTTTTTAATTGATTTTTTTAATATAAAGCAATAATAATCCATCGCACTTTTCCATAAGATGCATTTACAAGACAAATTCCATCTTACAAACTCGTGTATATATTGAATTGCTTAATGGATCTTTTATTTTATTTAACTTCCCTAGTCAATCACTAGGGTAAACTTTACTCAGCTGCTAGTCAGCCTGAGTACTACTCAAACCATTCAGGTCATTTCCATAGTTTTATTCTATTCTTTCCTTATTCCTCATCCAGGCAGACACCTTTTTCTGTTCAGATGTAAAAGTCAAACATGTATGCTCTTTTATCATCCGTAAGAGGCTTGTCCTGCATCTGCTGTAGACATTGGGTGAAAACAGACATGATGCTAACCACCCTTTAACCACCCTTGGTGGTTATTTATGCATGTTGCAGGGCTGTATTGGTGCCCTATGCAGCCCTGAAACATGCATAAATGACCACCAAGAGTGGTTAGCATCATGTCTGTTTTCACCCATTGGGTGTTTTCAGACGTTA
Source organism: Sphenodon punctatus (assembly GCA_003113815.1). Classification (NCBI taxonomy): domain Eukaryota; kingdom Metazoa; phylum Chordata; class Lepidosauria; order Sphenodontia; family Sphenodontidae; genus Sphenodon; species Sphenodon punctatus. The sequence goes on from QEPC01011131.1 coordinate 4,892,012, forward strand.
CAAGATCACAGTCAACCACGGTCAATTCCGGTGGTGGCTGTGATCACGGAACGTCTGTTGGGGGGAACGCATGTTCCCCCCCAGATGTTACTATGGCGTGGAATTACATTCACCACGCGAGCGGCCGAAGCAGCGGGACCGGAGGCCGTCGCGTGTTGAATGTGATTCCACGCCGGGTCGAACCTCGCCGTCACGTCTGGTCGGGTGCCACAGCCCGGGATCACCAGCGGGATCCCGAGCTGTGGCGAAGCCGGCCAGACGTGGCGGCCGATTGGCCCCGCCGCCCTCCCGTCTCCCCAGAGGGCGGGCAGCGGGGAGTGTGGAGGGGGCCGGGCCGTGCGGCCCTGTGTTGCGCCGCGCGGCCCGCCCCCTCCCCGATTCCCCGCCGGGATCCCCCGGCACGTCTGTTAGGGTGTTACGGGGTCATCCCAGCGGGGGATCAATACATTGATTTCAGTACGGGGCCAACTGGCCCCGTAACGTCTGAAATCACCCATTGTCTCCATCTGCTATCTAATTTGTCTATCTTGTCGTGCAATTTCGCTAGCAGTCTCTCCATTGAAAAGATAAACCATAGTTTATTTAACCATTCTCCCTCTTTGATGTTTTTATCAGTTTTCCAATTTCTCGCAATAACATTAATTGCTGCTAAACAGAATATTAAACACTGGGGCTTTATTTTGTTGACCACCACATGGCTGGGGTACACCCCCAATAATGCTGTTTCAGGGCGGAATGGGATTATAGACCCTGCCATAGCTTCCATGTATCTCCATACTCTCCTCCACAGCTCCTGGACCCTTTCACACGCCCAACAGCAATGTAATAGGGTGCCCTCTTCCCTGCATTCCCTTCAACATTTCTCCAAACTTGATTTATCTAAATGCTTCAATTGATTTGGTGTGAGATAGTATCTCAGGGTCAGTTTAACTTGGGTTTCCCTAGCTTCTAGAGAAGGTGCACAACTGTTATAATGTGTTATTATATCTTTCTCTTGTTGTTCAGTATATTTCTTTCTCAATTCTTTTCCCCAGGCCCTTATACATCCATAGTTCTTTTTGTACCACAGTTCCTTTAGGGTTCTGTATATTCGCCCTAGTCTACCTCTATTATTATCTCTTTCAAACAAAACTCTCAATCTTAAATGGTGTCCTACCATACTCCTCCGCTGCTCCCTGTCGCGTGAGGGCATTTCTTAGCTGAGCAAACTGAAAGGGGTCAATCTTTTCCTGCATTAGTTGCTCTAATCTTTCTCTAGAGACCACCTTGTCTTCTTCAAATAATTGCCCCACCCTCTTAAATTGTTTTTGATGTATTGCTGCTCTAAGCTTTTCTGCTGTACGTTGTTCCCTAAAAACCAATAAGTTAATTGGGTAATATGGAGACTTGTCCCTCCTGCCCTTGGTTTTCTTTATCACCTGTTGCCAATACTTCCATGTTTCCCAGCAAAGGGATGCTCCCTCCATTTCCCCCCTTTTATCTGCCCCTCATCTAGCAAATACTGTTGAAAGGTATCTATTCCTAACATGTGTGCTTCAGTTGTACCCATTCCTGATGTTCAGTGGACCGCCTCAGGGACTGCCTTGCCCTTCGCGCCCCAGGGCAGCTCCTTCGGTCTGCTGGGGGTGCCTTCCTGGAGGTCCCCGGTGTTAAGCGGGGGGGCCAGAATGGAGAGGGCATTCTCGGTGGCTGGGCCGCGCCTTTGGAACTCCCTTCAAGAGGAAGCTCACCTGGCCCCTAGCCTGTTGACATTCTGGTGAAGTTGCAAAACCTGGCTGTTCACCCAGGCCTTTGGGGAGGGTGGGAGGGTAGGGTGAGGGGTTTTTAGCTCCCCCACCTGACTTATTATTATTATATTATTTATGATATGTAGCCCTGTTTTAATATTTTAATATTATTGTATGAAATGTTTTAAACTGTTTTTATTGTATTTTATTGTTGGAAGCTGCCCCGGGCTGCTATGCAGGAGGGGCGGGATATAAATCTATTAAATAAATAAAAATAAATAAAATAAACCTTTTAAACTTAACAATTATTAAACTTGTGTCAGATATATAATATGGTGTCCTGCCCTTTACTTTCTGTTCTGCAAGTTTCAGTGATCTCCATCATAGTCCTTGTCCGATTATTTCCTTGCTTCCTTAGCCAGTATGACTGTCCTTTAGAAAGATCTCAGTTCTTCGGAGTCAAAGAAAAACTTCCTTTTTCCTCTCCATAAGATGCTCATTCAAGCCGGGAACATCAGCTGTGACTGTAGTTTCTTCTCATGCATTGTAGAGAAGTATTTTCCCCACTTTCTCCTCGTGGAAACTGTAGCAGCTGAATAGTCTGGGAAAATCCTAATAGTTTTCCCCTTAAATTCAAGGTTCTGTTTGCTTCTGGCCAATCTCGGAACTTTTTCTTTTACCTGAAACTCCAGGAATTTTACAATAATAGTGCATGGATTGTCTCCTTCTCTCGGTGTTTGCCTGCCTGTTCTATGTGCATGTTCTATTCTGGCCTGGTGAATGTCTGGGTCCCCTGGAAATAGTTTTTGCAACAGCTCTTTAATCAGTTGTCTGGGGTCTCCTTTTTCTAGTCCCTCTGCAAGGCCAGTGAACCTTAAGTTAGAGCGCCTGGAACGATTTTCCAGGTCCTCCACTTTGTCCATGAGAAAATCCACTTTATCTTTTATTTTTCTAAGTTGGTCTTCATCTTCTAATGAATGATCTTCAATACTAGTTATTCTTGATTCTGAAACCTCCATTCTTTTTGATAATCCCTCCAGTTTTTTGATGTTAAGGTCTGTTACCACCTGCAGCCTATTGACTTCTGCTGCGAGTTTTTCCCCGGGCTTGTGCCGCAACACCCAGGTCTTGCCTCAGACCCCTTATTAAGTCGGTCAGCTCCATATTGACTGCTGCTTCTCTATCTCCCTCCATCTGGCTGATGGCATCCACCATTTTTCTTACCACATTGGAGGCTGAACTCTGCAGGACCCCATTCCTTTCCAGGAGGTAAAAATGTTCAATTTTCTGTTGGTTGCCGGTTATTCTTTTTCCTCGCTTTGCTCCCAGCATTTATTATCACTTTCTGACTGGCTGCGGTGCCCTGCTGTGCTCTAGGAGTGAGTTTAATCGGGCCTGGGAGGGGAGCCCCGCTTATCCACGTCCACTTAAGGCGTGCACATGCTCAGTCCCACACTGGACCTTTCTCCTCTCTCTGTTTCTCTCTGGTGCTCACCTTCTACTAGGCACATACAGGAAAGCAAAAAGCCTTTAAAGGTGAAAACAGACATGCAGGTTCCTTCCCAGGACAGGGAAGGAAACAGTAGCCGCCACTCTCCATGTCAGGCAGGGACGCCGACGAAATGCCTGCCCCCCGCCATGGTGCTTGGTCATGGTGGTCTGCAGCAGGGATGGTGAGTCTGAACAGACATGTTGGCCTGCATGGGTGGATCTTAAACCGGAATGAGTGCCCAGGATCATCCGGAGGACTCATTCTGGGGCAGCTGCTTACCCACTCAAAGGCAGTAGTGAGCCAGCAGGGAAACAGACGTGCAGTCAGTCCCGGGCTAAAGTTGGCCAGTGTCACATATGTTTTCATCCAAGAGGCACACTGACAAGCATGTCTTCTCTGCCTCAACTGCTGTCAGAGCTGGCACTTATCTGGGACTTTGTGACCAGATGTTGAGTGGGCATCCTAAAATGGAGTGCACACATGAATTTTATTGCATTCCATTTAAAGCCCCTCTCACACACCATACTGACCACCCCTCCATCCTCACAATGAGTCACACTGAGTAGAACACTTCCAAACAGAGCATGGGCAAATATGGTCCCTTTCCAAATTGCCAAAGACAACATCCTCCACCTTACATCTCAGGCTCCGATCTGGCCACCATCATCCTTGCATTCATCACCTCGAGATGGGATTACTGCAACACATTCTACATGGGGCTTCTCTTGGTGATGACCTGGAAGCTGCAATTCGTGCAGAATGTGGTGGCTTGCCACCTCGTGGGGATGGGTCACCGGGAGCACAGAACACCTGTGCTCTGTTCTCTGCACTGGCTGCATATAGTCTTCCAGGCCCAATTCAAGGTGTTGGTTATTACCTTTAAAGCCCATTATATCTTGGGCCCCACTTACCTGCAAACCACCTCATCCCTCGTGTCCTGGATTGGCTCCTGTGGTCAGTTCGGGGTGCCCTCTTGGAGATCCCCCGGGTATCCCGAGGTGGTGACGTTTGAGAGGGCATTCTCAGGGGTTGCACTGTGGCTGTGGAACTCCCTTCCGGTGGAGAACCATCTCTCTCTGATTTCCCCTCCTTCCATAGACAATGCAAAACCTGGCTGTTTCACCAGGCATTTGGTGAGGGGGATGGGTGTCATCTTGTGATGGTGTCATGGTGTTGGTATCACCTGGTGTCTAGGGTATGAATTCAGTAGGAAAGAGCAAAAGCAACATGCAGGCAGGACTCAGAGACTGAGACCAGACTGTTCAGTAAGCAATATGTATTTGTTTATTTTAACTCTGCAGAGGGACACAGAGCACACACACAATTTACATCGGGTGGGCTGGCATGCTGGCGCAGTCCAAAGACCCAGGTTATATACCTTTTTCGCTCACATATCCATCCATCTTACATTAACATGTCTCCAACCTAATTGTATCCTTTTATGACATGTACCTAGCTGTTACGGTTAATTACCATGGAAACCACCCAAGCCCCCCCATTCTCAGTTTGAGTACATTTAGGTTTTTTCTAGGGGTGTGCATTTCGTTTTCGTTATTATAACAACAATGATTTATTTTTTTGTTATTGTAATAATGAAAATGTAACATCTGAAATCACCCATTGTCTCCATCTGCTATCTAATTTGTCTACCTTGTCATGACAAATAATGAAAATGACAATAATGAAAATGAAAACAATTTTTGTTTTTGAAATAATGGAAAAAAACTACAGGAGAATTTGATAAAGGGACTCAATTGTATAAGCATATGAAGTTGTCCCCTTGAAGGCCATTATTCAGATAAATAGCAGCACATGCAGTGCTAGTCAGAAGCAGGTACCTGGCATGGCAGGGGGATGGAGGCTGTAGGAAGGAGGATGGGGAGCAACCCAAGAGACTGACAAGACAATTCTCTGGCCAATTACTGCATGTTTTGAGCTTTACAGGACTAAATCGGTGGTGGTTTCGAGGCGGGCATAGGGGCAGCCCTGAGGTGGGCATAGAAGGGACATAACTGGGACTTTGGGGATACCATCCCAGAAATCAGGAGACATATTTTACACATTCAGACTGGCCAATTATCATCACAATCACATCCTGCAGAACTGTGACAGGGGACACCAGAGAATCTCTATTGGCTCTTTCATAAACAGATGTTTCCAATTTCCCAGTAACAAGTGAGGGAGAAAAGTTGGTATGGTCAAAGCACGTAATGAGGATATTTGATTGACATTTCTTCTGGCCAACTGGCATCACAAACCGATCTTATACCACAGTGACATGTAAAAAAATCCCTGGCATATGTTCATTCTCCACATTTGCTGTGCAGGCATATCAAATTGGAACCTGTTATGACAGATTTCTGATATTTGGAGAGATGATGCTGAAAGTGATAGATACAGTTCTGCCAAAATTCATGTACACTGGTTGAACTACAAAGATGTTACAGTCAGACATACATTTATAAGTTAATTGCTTATACCACCAGGATCCTTTATCCAATCCTTCTGAACTTTAGCATAAGTATTAAACACGGAGAGGGGTATACACTTACCAAGTTTCATACACATTAGATGGGAGGCAAAGAAGGTACAACCAGGAATGTATATGCAGATTTTTGCAAAATAGCATAATTCAACTGCTTATAGAATCGAATTCCTTTATCCACTATTTCCAAAATTTGGTGTGCATAATGCCTTCCATTGGAGGCATACCTCCTCCAATTTTCATCAAAATATAATTAAAAACAAAAAAGGTACAGCTGAAAATGTGTTTTCCTTGAAACCAACAGAAAATGAAAACAAAAGCAAAAACAAAAATGAAAAATTGATATTTATAAAAACAAAAATGAAATATTTAAATAACAAAAGTGAAATATTACATGGGGCCCTGGTACACACCTCTAGTTTTTTCTCTCCGTACCTTCTGAATGCTACATTTTATTCTGTACTTTTCTGTTCCACATGGGATACCATGAGATTTGGACAAGTTTAAAAGAGGTTTGGACACATTTCTGGAAGTTAGGTCCATTAGCAGCTATTAGCCAGACAGGATCAGGGAACATGATGGGAGTTGCGGGAAAATAACAGGGACTGGATCCCTCATTGTGACCTGTCGGTGCTTTTCCCAAGCCACTGTTGGGAGACAGGATGCTGGGCTAGATAGACCATTGATCTGACCCAGTATGGCTCTTATGTTCTTAGATAACATGGACTTATTGTTGACACCACTTTACTGTAACCTCCCACTTTCTAAGTTTGCATTCCAGAGAGTTCCATGCCATCTCTAGCAATCTTCCTAAAATTACACGGATTCAGTGTTTTCTACCCGTAATACTGTGCTCTTAATTACTGTATGCTACCCATGATTCTGTGTTTCTAATAGTGTTGTTCATGGTGTACTGATGTCACATATAAAGACACCCTAACTTGTAGATATATGGTACATCCCTGACATTCCCTCATATTACTCCTTCCTAATGTACTGTGTGATCAGTAGCATAGGAAGGCAGTTCCACAAATAGGCAGTGACAAGGAACGTAAGGTAAATAGTAGGGATGGGAAAACAGAACCGAGTTCAGAAATTCGGTTCAGTTCAGTTCGGAAATTCGGTTCGGTCAACCGAACTATTCGAGTTTGGCCCGAACTCCGAACTTCCGAACAAAGTTCGGAAATTCAAACCCCATTGAACTAAATGGAATATTAGCTTTTAGGGATGGGCGAACAGAGCCGAGTTCAGAAATTCGGTTCGGTTCGAAAATTGAGTTTGGTTCGGAAGTTCAGTTCGGTCGACCGAACTGGTCGAGTTCGGTCTGAACTCCGAACTTCCAAACCACGTTCGCCCATCCCTAGTAAATAGGAAAGGAGCCACTTAGTGACACCGGAGCCTGTGAAGCAAGGTTCCACGAACAGGGACAGAAAACAGGGGAGTTTACCTTGGAGTTCTGCTAGCAGCAGAGGAGTGTGAGCAGGACAGAAAGGAGGTAGGTAAAAGGGTACTTTGTTTGAGGAGTACTTTGTTTGAAGGGTTGGTTGTGATCACTCAGGATGTGTGCTCTGAGGGGTTGGTTGTTGTTTAGGGTGCTCAGAGAGTAGGAGGGAGGGGTTGTGACTCAGAATCTCTTGTTTTGTTTGATAAAGGGTATGGAATGGTTCCCCTATGAAGAGAGGCAGGACAGGTTGGGGTTCTACAGCTTGAAGAGGAGATGACTAAGGGATATGATAGGAGTTTATAAAATCATGAGTGGTGTGGAATGGTTATTTAGCCTCTCAAATAGTACTAGAACTAGGGGACAGTCCATGAAACTAACAGGTAGCAGATTTAAAACAAATGAAGTATTTTTTCACTCCATGCACACTTAAGTTGTGGAATTTGTTGCCAGATGATGGGGTCAAGGCCAGTAGTATAACTGGGTTTAAGAAAGAGTTGGACACATTTCTGGAGGATACCTCCATTAGCACCTATTAGCCAGGTAGCTTTGGAGAATGTAACCTCTTACGGTTGGGAGCTGGGAGAGAACATAAGGGAATGGATCACCCCACTACATTTTTTCTTACCAGTAACTGAGTTCTTAGAGACAACTCCACATATTCTCACTTGAGTGTTCCAGCTACCTGAAGAGCAGCAGGATTAACCCATAACTGCATCAGCAGGAGATTTTATAGAACATTCTGGAAGAAGGCGCGGCTCTTCCCCCCCCTCCCCCCCCCAACTCCTCTCCTCAGCACAGGCTTTTTGTTCTCGTGAGAAGAGATAAAAGGAGGAGGCAGAGCCTCCCTGCCTCAGGTCCTTCCAACTGCTGAGGAAGATATTCTGAGTCAGAGAGGAAGGATGAGCAGGTAGTGAGAATATGTAGAGCTCTCTCAAAAAACTCAGTTACTGGTAAGAACCTGCATTTCTTCTTTGAGCAACTCTGCAATTCTCACTTATGAATGAGTAATAAGCAGTAACCATAGATGTACCATAGTACCATAGATGAATACGAGGAGTAAAATCAACATGAAAAACGTGAGGACAGCACCGCTCTTCCAAATACAGTGTCCCTCCAGGCCACTAACTCTAAGGAGTAGTACCTTGAGGTAGTGTGGTGTGAGGGCCACGTTGCTGCCCCGCATATCTCTTCAAGCAGAATGCTGCAAAAATTAGCTGTGAATATAGCAACTGCTCTGGTAAAATGCACTCAGATGCCCTGTGGTTGATCCCTTCTGGCTGTAGAGTAACATGTATGGATGCACTCAAGCATCCACTTTTAGAGTTTCTGTGAAGAAACCACTACTCCAATATGCCGACTTCTGTAGGATTTAATCAGGGCATCAGAAAATGTTCTGATAGATCTTGGGTGGTCTATGTAAAAAGATAAAGCTCTTCTTGATTCTTGCAATACTGCAAGATACAGTCTTGATTTACCACATTTCTGCTTACCATGTACCACATACCGTTCATTTACTGCTTACTTACTACATTGCCAAAGGTACCAGTTTACTTCTGGCTTTGTTCTTTCAGCAATCACAGGGCGACTAATCCATCCCTTAGTCTCCCCCAGTACCCCTTAACTGGTCCTCCACTCCAGTGCCTCCAATTAGCATGGTTGCTCTATGTTGTTCTCTTTGCTTTGATCAATCTGCAGTTGGATTGCAGATTAGTAAAGGAATCTGCATACCAACCAATGAGGGAGACGGAAGAAAAAGTGAAAATTAAGTGCAAGAATGCAGTATTGCATCAGTATTAACTCTTGGGATTTGAAATGGACAGTAAAGCAGTAAATGGAGACGCAGTAAACAGGATCCTGGTAAGAAGAAATTTGGTAGATCAAGAAATGAAATGTCATTTGAGACATTACTGACTACTGGAAGGTTCTCAATTCAACTGAGATAGTATCGGGAACCAGGATCTTGATGAGATTTCTTGTTTTGGTGAACTCTCAGCCTAGTTTAGAGTAACCTCTGCTGGGGACACATGAGGTTTTGGAAAGAAAATTGAAAATGATCTAATTTTGTTTAGATGGAAGGGAGACAAAACCTTTGGAACAATGGCAGGATCAGTGCAGAGATCAGCTGAATCTTTGTGAAATGCAAACATGGATGAGAAGCCCACAGAGCTGATAATTCACTAACTTGACGTGCCAGTGTTATTGCTACCAACGGAAACACTTTCATAGAGACATGAGTGAAGAAACAGGTAGCCAGTGGTTCAAAAGGTGGTCTCATCAAAGAAGTTATGACTAGATTAAGGTCCCACTGTGGCACTGGAGGAATGACTGGAGGGTAGATGTTTAACAATCCCTTCAAAAAGGTTATTACTGTAGGATGAGAGAACATCTGCTTGCCTTGCAGTGGTTGCAAGTGCGCCGAGATAGCCGCTAGATGTACCTACCTTTAAAAAGAGGATAGAAAGAAACCTGTGCTGTAAAAGATAGGCAAGTATGGTATCGATGGTCAGTGAAGAGAGCGAGATATTCTGGCCTGAGGACGAAATGGTGAATTTCTTCCACTTAGCTGCATAAGAGGACCTGGTCAATTCCTTTCTTGAATTTTGTACGATGCCCACTTCCTTTGGTAAAAAATCCGGTGCTAAGGAAGTATTAGCAAGGCAGAGAGGTGTAAAGACTCCAAATCGTGAGGTAGGATCTCCCCATTCTGACATGAAAGCAGGTTCAGCAGTTCATTCCATGGTTGTCTTGGTTAAGATGTTGCTATTAGAATCATGCATGTTCTGTCCCTCAGTGTCTTGTACAACTCTTGGGATCAGGGGAAGCGGTGGGAAGGTGCACAGTAGATCATTGTTCTAGGGGACTAGAAAAGCATCTGTCAAGGAGCTTGGGTCGTGTCCTGCTCTGCTGCAGTAAATTGGTCTCTTGGCATTCTCTGCTGTCACAAAGATCTCTCTTGCCGGGAGGCCTATCTATCAAAGAGTAAACCTGTCATTTCTGGGTACAGGCTCCATTCTTGGCGATTGTGACCTAACCTGCTGAGGTTGTCGGTAATGACACTGTAACTCCATGTGAGGTGGATCACTATTGGGGTGACTTCATCTTTGATGCACCAGTTCCATATTTTTCTTAGCCTCTTCAGAGAGAGTTGAGGACCTGGCTCCACCTGTCCTGGGGTTAGGGATGGGAGTATGGATCAGTTTCCTACTGACTTTAATGGAAAAATCTAAATCAGTAAATCCAAATCCCTAAATAATACAATTTTAAAAAAAATCTAAATCTGCAATTAATACAAATCCAAAAAATCCATCTCTACTTCTGTTCCTACTGTGAATAGAAATAAGATATGTGTCCTGCATTGTACGTCTTCTTGATCGATCCGACTACACCCGCTGATCTGGCAGTCTGGCAGGTTTCCTCGATTGTAGCGAGAATTTCATCTGCAGGCTTTGCAAATAGACCTATGCCATCAAATGGGAGGTACTTATTCTCATTTTGTTTTCAGGTATTAAGGCTATAGACCTGAGCCACATGTGTCTACACAAAGTCAATCTGAAGCCACATTCCTTATTTCACGGTCTGCAATATGCATGGCAGTGGTAAGCTGGAACTAAGCCACCTGTATTCCCTCTCTCTGCAGTGCTACCAGTTATGCAGGGTTGGTGGTAGAGGAGGCCCAAGACCAGAACCAATGCTGGTATCTGCACATTGCTGACAGATAACTGGCTGCTCTCAGGGACGATGTGGCTGAGACGAAAGTTTTCCAACCTAGGATATCTATTCTCCTGCCTTTGTGATTAGATGGAGACATCTGGACAACTCCCAACCTAGAGTGCTGGGAAGCAACTGCTATTACTAGTGAGCTGTGGGAAGGATGCTTGAAGAACATAGCAGGACCATCTTGGGGAATGACATAGATGGCATCTGCCACCTTGTTAGTAGGGTTAGAAGAGGGATTCTCCCAAACACTTCCCAACTAATCAATCAGTTCTTCAAAAACAGGGAGTGTGACGTGTCCGGTTTCACCCCCATCAAGAATCCCAGACTGGGCCAGATGATGCTTTTTTTGGCAATCCTCCTACGGACTTGAGGCAATGGCATGGCAGGACTGAGCCTTTGAAGCATGGCCTGGAAGACCTTAGTGTCCTCTGTGGCTAGCATAGGCAAGGGGTCAGAGATCAGAACACTAGGAGGGAATCCCACTGTTTCATCCGAGTCCAGGAGGGGAAAGGAGGCAGTGGAAGCATCCTTCCCAGTGTCTGGGTGAGAATGAGGAATAGTCAGCTGGTTAGGTATAGAGGAGGGTGTAGTCGGTTGCCCTAGTAAGGACTGGCGGAAAGACATCCCTGTGGGAAACATTGGTGGGAGCATGGGAGGCATTACAGGTGGATCTACCGCAAAAACAGGTGCTGATGGAGCAGGGGCCAACTGTGTTAACTCCAGAAATGGAAGTGAAATGGGGTCCTAGGGGCTGAATTGGTAGGAGCTGTGCAAGAATGAGATGGTGTAGCTGCAGGGTTGATATTCTGGATTTCTGAGGTTGTGCCTATAATCCCTTCCCCTGGAATAGTCCCTGTACACTTGGTAACATGGTCAAGGGGAGTGAAGGTTGTCTGCTCACAGCGCTGTCGGTGCCAGAAAAGGGTACCAAGTTGAATGATAGTCCCATTCATAATGGTATCTGTCCTCATAATGAGCAAAATATTGTATCCAGCAATGACCTACCAAATGACTTTGCAAAATTATTCTGAGTTCATAAGCGTTTGTTTAAACTCAGTGGAAATATCCTCGGGGCAAATCCTTAGCTGGTGAAAATCCACTGGAATCACTAAAATGATGTCATTTTACACCAGATGAGAATTTGGACTACTTCTAGGGAGAGTATCCATGAGGGAGATGAGCATTTCCTTCACTATCACTAGTCCACACACAGCAAGGATGGCACAAATGGGAGGGATAAACTGTGGCTTTCCCCTTTTAAAATCTCTTGCTCAATTTATTTATTTCACAGTGCTCATACTGCTCTTCATGATGCGTATCACTTACCTCCCAACGTCCCTCAGCTCCTTTATTCTTCCACAATCTCTTGTAAGTGCAGTGCAATTCAATTTATATTCAAATTGCAATTGGGCTTTAGAAATTGTAATATTGGATTGGAATGGGCTTGAAACTGGGCCATCCCTAGTCATGGCAAAGGTGCATGAAACTGCAAGAGATTAAAGGGGATTGAATGCCACAAGACTGTGGAGAAAGGAAGGTGGGTTTTGAGGAGTATCTATCCAATATATTCCAATTACCTAGGGTTGGTAACACCATAAATTGAATAACTGTATACAAAATTAAAGTAGTAAATATATGATAAAAAACAACACCACAAACATATAAAAACCTACCCCCAAATGACAGACCAAATAAAAAGGTTTTGCATTTCTTCTAAAAGATGCTTAGGCTTGGGCTCTAGAGAATCAACAGGAGAAAAAAGATCTGAAGATTTTGGAGCAGCCACCGAGAACATTACTCTATACACCTTCTCTGTACAGATCTGGCACCAAGTTTGAATAGCCAACAGATGCTTCTTGACTGACCGTATGAAGGTCTGGACTGATTTAATGAAGAAGCTATTGTACAGGAGAAAGTGAGCATATGAAAAGGACTCCCAAATTCAAAATTAGAAGTTGGATTAGCTAAGGACATAGACAACAAGGAGATGTGTAAGAATTAAAGTGACAAAGCACTGAAAACTAGATATGCCAGGCATATTGGTGAGTGCTTGCAGAGATTGGCTTCATGACCTCATTCCATCCAGCCCTGAATGGGATTAACATTAACTCCGTTTAACAGATGGATTGTTCATGGAATGTAAATCCTATTTCAGCATTTCTTTTAGGCAGTCTAATTTATTCAGCAAATCCAAACAGAATTAGGGATGATAGCAGAATACTCCATATCTGTCACCATACCACCCTGAACATCTGTGAGCCAGACTTTGAAAAGAGCTCAGCACACAAAATTCAGCTCAGGTTTTCCAAAGAACTCAGCTCCCACTTCAGCATGTAAATACAGGGCAAACTAAATAAAACAAAAACAAAAAAACACATTCCCACTAGATGTGAAACTGGGCCATTGAGGATACTATCCATATTTTTGGATAGTTATCAAAATATCTGAATAGTATCCTCAACCAAACCAAAAAAGAGGAGCCACTATAACTATGGCCACTTTTACATGGACGCCACTCACCCATGAACACCCGGAAACACCAATCGGATGGGTGGGAGAGCATCTGTGTAAATGTCCACGAGTGGGTGGAGGCGCATGCCCGACCCACCCGCCAACACCTGCCAACAACCATGGAGCAGCCACGAGGGAGTCGGCACCCTCTGTGGGTGGAGGTGGGTGGAGATGGGTGTTCAACACCCGAGCGTCCGTATAAAAGCAAAAACACCCACACCCATGCGGAACAGATCGGTGGAGCCCCAGTGCACCAGCATCATGAGGCATGCATGCGCTGTCATGCAGACATGCCCACAGAGCTGCCATGCAGACATGCCCACAGTGTGGGGGGATGCTGGACATCCAGCCCGAGAGCCTGTAAAGGAGGGAGGAACCAGGGCACACATGTGCAGGCTCCCACGATGGTGATCAGGAAGGCCCATGAGAAGGTTGAGGGAGCTGATGGCGCCCCATGTGGGGGAAGGGGCCGGGTGAGTATGGGGACCCTGGGGTGCCTGGGGGGGGAAGAAGCCCCAGCAAGGTGGTACAGGGGGGTGGTAAGCTCCCCAGGTGGAAGGCACAAGGGGGGGTTATGGACTGCCGGGGGGGGAAGGCCGGGAGGCATGAGTGGGGGGCCCCAGCGGGGGTGAACGGGTGGGGGAAAGTGCCAGGAAGTAACATGGTGCACGTGTCCTGGCACAGGGCAGAGGGGCTGCACCGATGGCACCCCCGGTGGATGGCCCCCATTACAGCACCTCCCAAGGAGCAGCAGCGAGAGCAAGGTGAGTGTGAGGGAACCCACCACCCCCAGGAGGGGAAGGCCATGCCTCAGGCCTGGACCACTGGGTCAGGGAATACAGGGCAGGGGGCAGCAGCATAACTCGGTCCCCCATCCCCTCAGGACAGCTCACAGACAACGGAGTACTGTACCACTGGTACGACGGCCAAGGAGGGCCTCCAAGACAGCCAGGTGAGCAAATGGGAACCCCAGGAGGGAGAGGGGGGGCAGGCCCCATGGGTGAGTGGAGGGGGCCAGCAGGAGTCATAGTAACCGCTATTTCCCCCATCCCCTCAGGACAGCTCACAGACAACGGAGTACTGTACCACTGGGATGACGGCCAAGGAGGGCCTCCCAGACAGCCAGGTGAGCAAATGGGAACCCCAGGAGGGAGAGGGGGGGCAGGCCCCATGGGTGAGTGGAGGGGGCCAGCAGGAGTCATAGTAACCGCTATTGCACTACTCCCAACAGGACACGACCACCACCATGGAGTCTACATCCACAGGGCGGGCCCCATGCCACCAAGCCGGTTGGCCCTCCACATGCGGGTCCCAAAAGGGGGAGTCCTGGTCCAGGCAGGAGATCAGGGACTTTATATGAGTTTGGGGGCCCGAAAGAGTCCAGCACGACCGGTGCGAAGCTACAAGACCAGACAGGTCTATGAAGCCATCACCCAGGAGATGCAGTGGCAGGGCTACAATAGGGATGTAGGGATGTCATCCAGTGCATGCAGCAGGCAAAGCACTTGAGGTCCGGATATAAACATATCAGGGACAATAATCTCAAGTCTGTCCGGACCATGCGCATAGCCGAGTTCCAGGAGGAGCTTGGACAAGTTCCTCTGCATGGAGAGGGACATCATGGCCTCCCGCACACACGGCAGTGCCATCGCCAGGGGCAGGCACCACGCAGCCCCCGACAGACCCCACAGAACAGGGGGGCAGGTGCCCCTGGTGAGGCCATCCAAGAAGCGGGAGGGACAGCCCCATCCCACAGTGGGAGGAGGCGCCCGCCGTCCCGGGGATCCAAGCACCAACTCATCACACACTGCGCGCCCCCCCAAGACCCACAGGCCAACCAGCCACAGGGACAGAGGGCACGTACAGAGTCAGTGGAGACCCAGGACGGCTCCCAGGAAGTGGAGGAAATGGATCCAGGTATGTGCACCCCAGCGGGGCCAGGGGGGGTGAGTCGGTTGGGGAACGGCCTGGACAGAGGCATTGCGGCCTGGACCGGGGGCCAGCAAACACTCATGGTAACCCATCCCATTTCAGCACAAGGCAGTCTGGAGGTGCACGAGGTGGAGGTTGCGATGGAGGAGGAGGGCGAGAGGGCAGCTCCCCCACCACTAGGTGGGCTACCCTCCAGGGAAGGGCACACTGGCAAAGGGGCCACATGGGGGGGGGGCCGGGTGCAGTGGGGGGAAGTGGTATGGGGGGGCAGGGCACCCGGGGGCCTGCAACCAGCAACTGGCAGGGCCCACCAGGGGCTGGGCAGAAGGGGGCATGTGGCAGGGACTGGAGGTCCACAGCGGCTCCCACAGCACACCCAACCATCAAGGGGCCCTCCCACAGCGATCGGCAGCTGCGGGGCATGCCACGACAGGACAAGGCAGGCGGACCCCATGGGGGGGCAGAGGGGAGCTTCCGCACTATGGGGAATGCCCCACCAGGCACCCTGGGGTCCGGTGCTGGTGGGCAGCAGGCCACACAGTCAGGTAGCTCTAACGTTGAGTCCAAACTCCTGTTCACAGACCAGGCACCCACTCACATGAGGAGAGAAGCTGCCAGCAGCGTGGAGTGGAACCGGGAGATGCCGGCCAGGAACCGGCTCCGGAGGGAGGATCTTGGCAGGGAGCTGCTGGCGGAATCACAATGGTTAGCTGAGGTGCACTCCTGGGAGCTTGCGCTCACCAGGGAGCTCATCAGAGGGGAGGGGGAAAGGGACCGGGAGATCCTGGCTGCCATGATGGCCCGGTCCTGCACCGAGCACCTATGGGATAGGCGCCAGGCTGTGCCCTCCAACGCGAGCAGTGGCGCGCCTGTGATGGGCTGGAGGGTCAGGCTGCATGACTCATGGACCTCATGGGGGAGGCCATGGAGGCCCTGCGGCATGACCCCCAGCACGACAGGCCACGCCATGGTGCAGAAGGAGGGCAGGCAGCTTACCAACACCATGGCAGCTACCTGGTCCTGGTCCATGGGATCCCCCTCCCCCATATGGGGCAACTGGACCCACTTGCAGGGACACCCATCCAGCCCCCCCATGGTCCCATCCCCACTGCCTCCCCAACCCCTTCATTGGGCAGCGACACTCCCACCCCAAGACAATGCACCCCAGGACGAGCAACCACCCATGGTGGCTGCCCCACCCCCACAGGTAAGGCCGCAGCACCCTGGGCCCCTGGGGGTTGTGGGGTGCAACACCGGGGGGAGAGGGAATGGGAATCCAGGGAACTGTGCGCTGGACCCCGGTAGGGAACACATTGTTGAACCCACTCCGAGCACATGCAGTACACGGGATGGGGAGCAATGGCCATTGCCAGAGGCATGTGTACCTGTTCGTTGCCGCAGTACTTGACTGGGCAGGTGCCATGATACCATGGGTGGGCTGTCCCGGGGGGGGAGCATCCTACAGCACATGCCATGCTCATGTGGGGAGTAGGGGGCTCCCTGGATGCCTATGGGGCACCCATGTGCCCGTGCACTGACAAGGAACAGAGGTGAGTGTACACGAGGATCCTTTAACCCATTCCTGTTCCTCCAAGCAGGGACCGACAGTGGAGGCTGGTGTGGAGTGGCCAGTGCAGGACAGGGAGGCCAGACCGCCCTCCCGCGCTCAGCTGCGGCCAGGCCATGCTGACCAGTGAACTCCGGTGGTGCAGCCAAGAGGGAGAGAGGGTTCCCCAGACATTGACCCCCCACCCCCTTCCATTGTACATTTCCCCTCCAATAAAGGTGTTGTACCTATACCTTGCTGTCGCTTCCTCTGTCCAGGAACATGGGGGGGAGGGGGAGGTTGTGCAGCATGCAGGGGGACACCGGCAGGTTGGGGGCTCTGTGCACTCCCTGCCCAGATGATGGGTCTGGAGGCTAGACCAGCGATTCCTCATGCAGTTGATGTGGCAGGAACAGATGTGCACTGAACCTGCTCACGCGAGCCGGCTTGTGTTGGCCAACTTTAGGGCTGAAGCGGCAGCAGCTGTTACCACGCTGCCATTCCATTCCAAGAACGCGGCACTTAATGTGTCTTGCGTACCTGCAGCCACAGCCCCTGTTCCCCTCAGAGCTGTGCGGGGCCGCCCCTTCCTGGGCACGTTGGTACAGGGACACTGGCCAGGCCCTGAGCACTGGTGCAGGGACACCATGGAGCCCAGCATGGTGCACCGTCAGACAGATGCCCGCCTCGCCCATCACATGAGCGCTGCCCTCCGGAGGTTTTCTGCCCTCCGCCGCTGTGCCCCCAGGAGGATGGACTGGCGACCCTGCATGTGGAGCAGGGTAATCTTCTGGAGCAGCATGCGCAGCAGCAGGAGGCCCATACCCAGGAGGTGCAGCAGCGTGGCCCTGGGCTGTGGGTCCCCATCCCCCAGAAGCATGGTTCTGCTGCTTCCCCCTCCCTGCCACACTCCACTGGCACATGCCGTGAGCACTGTGTGCTCCACTGTCTTGTCTGTGCCCATGGTCCACTCTCCAGCTGGTATCGCGTGAGCTCCTCCGTGTGCACCCACCCTGGGCCGCTGTTCCCTGTGTGCTGCACGGTCCCGTGCTATAGCCCCTCCGCCCCATGCTCGGCCGACCGCAGAGTTTCCCTTATGTACAGTGTAGGCCGGTGGGGGCAGGGAAGCAGTTGGTACTGCACAGGGGGTGTGCTGGGGTGGCAAACGGGTGCCGGGTCCGGATGAGCATCCCTGCGAGCAAGCCAGCCACATGCCTGCCGGGGGTGATGGGACCGCATACACCCCTGGGTACCCCTGCCTCTGCAACCACACTACAGTCCCCCAAGCCTGGGTCCACCTTTGCAAGCTGCAGCAGTGTGGCTGTGGATACAGTGCCTGGCTCAACTCCACGCCCTGGCGCAGTGCCCAGATGTGGCCCCCTTTCATATCTCGGCAGTTGTGCAGCATCCCTGATGTCCTGTGTGTGGGTTGCGGTGCCCTGTCCACAGTGGGCCTGCCTATCTCTGGCATACAAGGCCATCTGTGGGCAAGGGTATCCGCTCAGTCTGTGCTCGTCCCAGTTGCAGCATACCTCCATCTCCTGCCTGCTGCTTCACCGGAGCGGGCCCCACTGCTGCCATGGCCGGTCATTCTGCGAGGCCCACAGCCAGGGATGTTGGGGAGGGTTGGTTTTCAGTGCGGACATGCTGTTGGTGGCCCTCTGGCTGAGCCCTGACATGCAGCTGTTGGTGGGCGACCCCCTGTTGGTGGGGGATGGCTTCCAGCTCCTGTCGCAGTACATGTGGACAATGGGTCACCAGGTCAGGGCCCCGGCGTGCCGGGCCCATTCCCTTGAGCTTGCCTTCACCCCCTGTGCCAACCTCCTTGTCGTGCCGTGGACCGTTGCAAAGGTAACAGCGGCTCGCCTGCTGACAGAGCTACCCAGGTACAGCCTCGCCTTGCTGTCAGGGGCCCCTCCAGTTGCTGCCCTGTACACCGGCAGCCTCCTGCATGCATGTGGCATCTCACGCACACCCTCAAATGTGGGGGCCATTCTATGGGATCTGGGCTTGCTGGCCCCTGATATTGGTGGGCTGCTCCAGACCGGAGGCCCCTCCGCTGTGGAGCTCACCATGAAGGACCTTCCAGTTGTATGGGCTGTGGCTGCAGGTACGGATCCACTCCTTCTGCGCTACCTGGTGGAAACTCATATGCGCTCCCGAGGCTTCGGATGGGGCCTGTTCACCTGGGAGGGTCTAGCGCCAGGGTTGCCACCCCGGGAGCGCTCACCGGATCGTCCATGAGCAGTCCCTCGCTGCCACCCGCTCACTGCCACCCTGGTGCCCGGGACAGTGCATAGCCGCTGCTCCCCGCCCCCAGGGCATCCTATTGGGCTGTGCGCTGCTACGTGCATCACTGCTGGCTGCTGCCTGGAGTCCCTGGACCCCATTGCCCCATCTGTGTGACCATGGCTCCTTCCCGCTGGGGCTGCCCAGGTGCCCTCGCCCACCCAGCGTGATGGCTTCTGTGCCCTCCTGTTGTGCCTCTCGTGCGCGACCGTGGGTGCCCCTGCGCCCCCCTGCTCTGCCTCTCTGTGCTTGGGGGTCCGCTTTCCCCCAGCACCAATAAAATGCTGTTATGCGATGGTCTGTCCTGCCTTGCCTCTGTTGCTGCTGTGGCGGCTGGGTGCCCCTTCCCCTTTGGCAGTCCTCCTGCTCCCATCTGTGTGGTTGTGTGCAGCGGGTGTGCTTGGTGTATACTGGTGGGCTCCGGGCCTGTGGGTTGGCTGCCGGCTGTGTGGTGTGTGTTCCCCTGGCTGCTTCCTTGCTAGGCGCTGCTGCCTGGGGTTGCTCCTGGGGTGGTATTGGCGGTGGGCAGTCGGAGAGATCCAAACCTATGTTGGCAACTAGCAGCATGATGAAGAGACTCCTCCTCAGTATGCTGCTAGCTGCCAACATAGGCTAAACTGTGCATGAAGTCCTGTAGTACTTCTGAAGGTTACTCAAATAGGTCCATTGCTATTTTATCCATGAGATTTTTTTATGGAGCGATAAAGGGTGTGACATTTACACCTTTTCAAGATTCCAGATTGTTGGGGCAAGTAATAAAAAGAAAAAAAGATTCCTTCTCTATATATCTGATTGCTTGGCCATGAACCCTTCTTGTACCCCTGACAGAGGGTTGAACCATACTGTACATTGCATATTTCATTTTTATTTTTATATTCTATTGTCTTTTGGGGGGCATTTTTAACATTTATTGATGTTGTATTGTAAATTTTGAGTAAAGTTTCTTATAGTTATAGTTGCCCCTCTTATTTGGTTTGATTTCCCTTTGTGGCTACTTTCCTCCTGCTTGTTTTTTGCTTTTAGTATCTGCAACCAAAACAGGTATTTGCATATACACTTATTTAGTTACTATTATGCAATTATTTTGTTTATTTCATTTTGGTTGATTTTTATACTTTTTTCAGCTAACAGCACAGTAACTGAAATAACTAAATAAACAACATTTATTTATTTATTTAAAATTCTTAATATCACGCCCCTCCTGCCTCAGGCAGCTCACAATATATATATAAAAAAATACAATCAGCAATAAACCAGCAAAATATAAATAAAATAACCATCTCCCCCAACCCACACCTCCTTCCCACCTTCTCCAAATGCATGGTGGAACAATAAGGTCTTAAATAGTCAACGGAAGGTGAGCAAATCGAGTCATAGGTGGGTCTCCTCCAGGAGGAAGTTCCACAACAGTGGCGCAGCCACCAAGAATGCCCTCCTCATAGTGGCCATCCACTAACAATGTGGGAGCTGAAGGCTTAGGGCCCAGGGAATGAGGCGGTCCTTCAGATAAGTGGAACCTAGGCCATGTAGGGCTTTAAAAATTAAAACCAGCACCTTGAATCGGGCCCGGAAAAATATTGGCAGCCAGTTCAGTGCACACAAAACAGTAGTTATATGCCCATGCCATCCCAGCCCTGTAAGGAGACAGGCCATTGCATTCTGCACTAACTGCAGCCTTCGGACCATCACCATGAGCAGCCCCACATAGAGTGCATTACAGTAGTCTAGTTTTGAGGTAATGAAAGCATGGATGATGGTGGCAAGGTCAAAATTTGAAATATAGGGCCGGAGCCTTCTAACCAGTTGTAATTGACAGAAGGTGCCCCAGCCATAGCCACCACCTGGGCATCCAAGTGTAGCTGCAGATCTATGAGCAGCACCCCCAGGCTCCAGACCTGAGACATCAAAGGAGGATGAACCCCTTCTATGATGGGCATCCCTCCCTCCCCCAGATCACCAGCCCCACTAACCAGCATCACCTCCTTCTTGTCAGGATTCAGCTTCAGTTGACTCACCCTCATCCAGTCCCCCACAGCTGCCAGACACTGGGAAAGCACAGAGACTGCCAGGCCTGGGTCAGATGAAAATGAAAGGTAGAGCTGAGTGGCATCAGCATATTGATGGCACCACACCCAAAATCCCCTCACGATCTCACCCAGAAGCTGCATATACATGTTGAACAGGAGGGTGGGCAAAATAGAACCTTGCAGAACCACACGAGAGGCCCTGGGCAGATGATGAGCAGTCCCCCAGTATCACCTGCTGGGATCTCCCAGCTAGAAAAGAACAGAACCACTGAAGAACAGTCCTGCTCACCCCTGCCATATCTCACAGGCAGGTCACCAATATCTCATTGTTAACAGTATCAAATGCCGCTGAAAGTTCTAAGAGAATCAGCAGGGTCGAATTTCCCTTATCCAATTCTATTATTAACTATTATTATTATTATTAATTATTATTATTATTATTAGAAAGCATTTATATAGCGCAAGCAATGTACCTGTCACTTTACAAAGCAATGGAATAGACACGGTCCCTGCCCTAGGTCTTACAATCTGAGAGATAAAGCAAGGGGAACAGAGGGAGAGACAAGGGGTGTAACATTCATGAAGATGCAAGGTCTCAGGTGCACATGCTTGGTTTGATTACATCGAGAATGATGGCTGACTGGTCCATGTGGTGAGGATATGAGTACACGGACCTCAGGTAACAGATTGTACTGGATGGTAAATATTAGCAGGAGTTAGGATAGGGGAGCAAGGAGTCAGGGAGAGCAGAGTGGAAGAGGTGGGTCTTGAGAAGGGATTTGAAATGAAGTGAGGGGGCAAGGTGGATGTGGGCAGGGAGGGAGTTCCAGGCATGGGGGACAGCTAGGGAGAAGGGATGAAGGTGGTTAGGGGGGCATGGGAGGTTGAGAGAGGGGTCAGAGGAGGAGCGGAGTTCAATTCTAGGGGTGTGCATCAGGGCTCCATGTCATTTTTTATTTTTCATTATAGCTTTCATTATTAAAATGTGTTGTTTTCATTTTTGTAAATAGTGAAATGTTGTTTTTCGTTAGTGGTATCAGTACCGATTTCAAATGAAGATTTTGTTTTTGGTATAGTTATTGGCATTGGCACACACACAATATCTAGTTTTATTTATAATATACAGGATTGTGTGTGTGTGTGTACACACACACACACAGAATCTAAGCTAAACCTAACCTATCTATAATACAAAATATACCTATCCTATAATCCTAATATATATAATAAAACAGCCTAGTATCATCTATCTATCTATCTATCTATCTATCTATATTTATATATATATATATAATATATGGACAGGGGGAGACAGACAGGGGAAGGGAAAAGGAAAACTCAGAGATATATCCACTATCCTCTCTCTCTCTCTCTCTCTCTCTCTCTCTCTCTCTCTGTACAGGGGGAGACAGGCAGGAAAAGGAAAAAAGTAAATTACAAGGGTAAGGAATAGAAAGGTCAGGTGATAGGGATACTGTGAGGAGCCGGCCCCAGGCAGGGGGGTCGGCAGGTGGTGGGGAACCCCGGACTCAGACACTCCCTCTCATGATCCCACGTACCCGCAGTCAGTCCTGCCTGCCGCACCTGAAGAGGAGAAGCTGCCTGCCCAGGAAGGCCCGAGAACACTGCAACAGGGAGTCAGCACTGACACGGCAGCAGGAGGAAACATGTCCCCACGGCGGCACGTTGCGCAGGGGGTCTAGGCTTCAGATCAACAGCCCTTGGAGCCAGTAGCCACACCCATTGCCTCGCCCTCAGGGCTGCAATGTTCCCAGCGTCTGTGAAGCCGTACGCAGGGAGACTATAAGGGCGGCTAAATCACATTGTAGGCCCGCTGGTGATCAGAGTAATCCCGTGAGACCGGCCCCCTCCTGCTGCGATTGTGTCTATTTTGCCTTTGAGCCTTCCCCGGAGCGTGTGTGTGGTGAGTGTGTGTGTGAGTACTAGGTGTGAGCATGTGGTGAGCGTCTGCCCTCCCTAACGGTAAGTGTGAACCCCTATTTGTCTTAAGAGTCACTCCGTGGCCCCTGTGGATCGTGTGCTGGTACCCTGTCCTTATCTTCCCATCCCGGGGGTGTCAGAGGGGACCCTCCTGCACTGTGCACACTCTCCCTTCCTGCCCGCTTCCCTGGTATGTGTGGTCCCCCTTGAAAAATGCCTGGCGGTTTTCACTCCAGATACCCCGTGATAATCTAGGCTGGGGGCTATATGCTTTTGCGTATGCCCGAAGGCCATATAAGATCCTGAAGGTTTGTTTTCCTAGCCTAACCGGGTTGTTTCATGTGCCTGCAAGAGTTTAGTTCCCTGATCCTGCTCCCCTTTCCCTTCTTTCCCCACAAAAATGTCACAGATACATATGGGAGGATTTTTAGTGCAAGCACCAGCAGATTCTGCAAATGTATCCTTACAGAGCAATAGCTAACACAGAACCAGAGTCAAGCAGCCCAGCCCTGCAGTATAACGAGTTGTAGTGCCCTCCCCCAGAGCTCCTCTGATTGGTTCTGGGAGGCAGGAGGCATTGAGCAATCATAGGGTGCCATTCAACTGCCTGGGACCTGCTTGTGCTGCTCACTGGCCAGAGATTACATCAATCAGATCCTTCCCCTCCCATCACAGGTTCAGTTCAAGAGTTCAGCTCTGTTTCTGCCTCCGAGATGTCTGCTCCCTCGTACCCTCACCACATTTCCCTCCCAAAACACCTGCAATGCTGCTAGGCAATAATATAATCAATAATGACTTTCGTTATCATTATCGATTTCATTATTATTTTTCTCATTTTTGTTATTGCAATAATGACAATGAAAACGACAAATTTTGTTTTTGTTATTGATATAACAAAAACAACACGTGCATCCCTAGTGCAGATCATCAACCAAAGCCACAAGTGCCGTTTCAGTGCCATAACCTGGGCGAAAGCCAGACTGCAATGGGTCTCGAAAACCGATGCCACCCGGAGCTCCTGAGCCACTGCCCATTCAATAACCTCCCCTGTAAAGGGAAGTTTAGAGACAGGTCGATAGCCTGCAGGGGAATCAATGTGTAAGGCGGTGGGGACATGGGGGCAGAATTTGGGCACGGCGGGGGAAGGGCCGAAAGCAAAAAGGCCCACAGAACCTAGGGCAAGCCCCCGCGGGGGGCCAAGAAAGCGCAGCGCAGGGGGCCCCAACACAAAGGCAAAGCGTAGAGCTAAAGGATAGGAGGGAAACCCCGTGGAGGAGGAGGAGTCAGAGCGAGCTGACAGCCACGCCAACAGCTGATCTAGGGGGCGTGGCCTCAGCGCCACGACGCTCAGCATGGCTCCGGGAATGCAGGGGTGGGGCTTGCCCTACATAATGGAGGCAGAAAGAACACAGCGCTTCCGGAGAACAGCAGCACTGAGAGACTGGCCCCGAGCGAAGTTGAAAGACTTAAAGCAAGGAGTGACTTTGGAGAGAGTGGAGAGTGACTGAGAGAGAGTGAGTGCGGTCGAGGCGAGAGTGAGAGAGTGAGGTGAGTGCGAGAGAGGTGTTGGGTGGGTGGTGTGAGCGGGTGCATGGGTGCACTTCCCTGCCTGAATCTCCGTCTGGGCCCCCTCCCCCCTGTGTAGCGTGTGAAGGTTCCTCCCTATCCCCTCTTTCTTGGTGCCTGTTCCCCTGTTTCCCCCACTCTACAACCACACTTCCTCAAACCCCAACCCTGACTAGAGCACTGTGCAAGTGAGGTGATTGGGGTATACAAGGGAGCTTGAAAGAAGGGACTCCACTCGAGGTTGCGTTCCTCCACCCCGATGATGAAAGGGCCCTGCTTCTGCTGAAGTATTCCAGGCCACCCAATATCCTGAGGGGTTGTTTTTCCCAGGGTACTCGAGTGGAGTTCAATGGCTGGCGAGAGAGTCAGGGTGTGGTGAAGGAGGCTTGGAGGCATCCGTGGGACCTTTCCCCCAATCCCCTACCCCACCTAACAGTTTCTCTGGCATCCACCATGGATATGGCCGCCAAGCTCAAGGAAGTGCACCGCGCCATCCAGGCATTGGCATTTGAAGTAAAAGACATCAAAGAGAGGCAGGAAGTAGGGGCAGTACGGGGGTGGCCAGGGGGAGGCCACCGCCTACCCCCTTGGGGGACTGGAAGGGGTGAATCCCCCGATAGAAATGGGGGCTCAGGGAAGGGAGCCCAAACATCCCCCCATTGCCAAGTTTTCAGGAGATCAACACCACTTCCAGGGGTTCGTGGCACTCTGCCAGTTAGTATTTCGTACCCAACCCCTTACTTATAACACAGATGCACTAAAGGTGGCATTTGTTATAGGGCATCTGGAAGGGATTGCCCTTGATTGGGCCACACCCTTATTGACTCAGGAGAGCCCTCTCCTAACTGACTACCCCAAGTTTATTCAAGAGTTTTCCTTTCTCTTTGATAACCCGC
Source organism: Sphenodon punctatus (assembly GCA_003113815.1). NCBI lineage: Eukaryota > Metazoa > Chordata > Lepidosauria > Sphenodontia > Sphenodontidae > Sphenodon > Sphenodon punctatus. The sequence goes on from QEPC01011131.1 coordinate 4,917,585, forward strand.
ACCGGGTGAAGGACGCAGAGACAGCGATTATGTCTCTACGACAAGGTCAGGGAACCCTCTTGGAGTATGTGACCCATTTTCAGAAATTAGCTGTAGAAGTGAATTGGCCGGACAGTGTTCTGAAGGTGCTGTTTCGCAAGGGGCTCCATGATGAAATCAAGGACCAGCTTGCCTTCGCGGCCCTCCCGGCCAAGTGGGGAGAGCTGGTGAACCTCACCTGCCAGATCGACGAACAGCTCACAGAACGGCGACGGGAGCATAGACAGGAAGGAGGACGTACTTGGCAGGCCCATCCAGTGGCCATGGCCCCCAACAGAGTGGAGGGGAACCGTGCAGACGAGACTGAACCCATGCAAATTGGGGCCTCCCAGGGCACCGTAACGCCGCAAGAGAGAGAACGAAGGCGTTCCGGTAGGCTCTGCTTCTATTGTGGAGGAACGGGGCATTTTGCCCGGAACTGCCCGGTGCTACCCTTGACCCGCCAGGCAACGGGAAACGACCAGGACCGGGATGGGCGATGGGCATCCCGGTAGCCACGCACAGCATCCCCTCTTCCCTGCTAGGCACGACCCCCCAGACGCCCATCAAGACAGGGCAACTACGAGTTCCGCTGACCTTAACGCTGACCCCGGGGCGGTCCCTTGTGGTTCTAGCCCTCATCGACTCGTGAGCATCCGGCAACTTCATACATGATGCCCTGGTTCGAGAAAAACAAATTCCAGTGCAACCTAAACTTCAGCCAGAAGTCGTTGTTGCCATAGACGGGTCCCCACTGGCCTCCGGGCCCATTACTACTTGTACTCATGAAATATGTGGGGTTATTGGAGGTCACAGGGAAACCATTAGTTTGGATGTGGTTTGCACACCGGCCTTCCCGGTGGTTTTGGGGACCCCGTGGTTGCAGCTACACAACCCCACCATAGATTGGCAACAAGGAGTCGTCACCTTCTCCTCCCCAGTCTGCACCCAACACCATCTGATCCCCCGACCTGGATGACCCCTCCAGGGCCTCTTGGGGGTCGCTACTTGTGAACAAGATCCTGCCATTCCCGTGGAGTACTGGGATTTACAGGCCGTATTTAGGGAACAACAAGCCCTAACCTTGCTGCCGCATAGAGACTATGACTGTTCCATTGAACTCATGCCTAACACGGTCCCCCCGTATGGTCGTATATATGCTCTATCCGAGCCTGAGCTTCAAGCCCTCAAAGAGTACATTGACGAAAATCTGGCAAAGGGGTTCATCAGGCCCTCTACATCCCCCGGGGGGGCCCCGCTGTTCTTCGTGCCCAAAAAGGATGGCGGGCTGAGACCATGCATAGATTATAGGGGTTTAAACGCCATCACAGTGAAGAACCGATACCCATTAGCACTCATCCCCGAACTACTGGATCGGCTGCAAGGGGCCACCATGTTCACGAAACTTGACCTTCGCAGAGCATATAACTTGCTGCGCATCCGTCAAGGGGATGAGCGGAAGACTGCATTTCGCACAAGGTACGGGCACTTCGAGTATTTGGTGATGCCCTATGGGTTGGCTAATGCACCGGCCGCCTTCCAGCACCTTATAAATGATATATTTCGTGATATCCTGGACCAATATGTCATCGCCTACTTAGACGACATTTTAATATATTCCTACAGCAGAGCCGAGCATGTTGTTCACGTCTGCTCTGTACTTTCTCGACTAGAGCAACATCACCTTTATTGTAAAATGTCCAAATGTCTCTTCCACCAACACACGGTCCCCTTTTTGGGGTTTGTTATTTCACCGAGGGGAATTCAGATGGAGACAAGCAAAGTGGAAGCTATTGCATCCTGGCCCCCTCCGCAAGGGATAAAGTCGTTGCAGCGGTTCTTAGGAAGCGTGAACTATTACCGCCAATATATCCTACAGTATGCGGACAAAACCGCCTCCTTGACCAAGCTACTTAAAAAGGGACAGTCATTTCTCTGGGGCCCGGAACAGGGAAAGGCCTTTGAAGCAATCAAGAAAGCCTTCACACAGGCCCCCATTCTTCAGCATCCGGACCCAGACTTACCATTTGCTGTAGAAACCGACGCATCCAGCGTGGCCCTGGGGGCAGTGTTAATGCAACCCCCCCTGGGTGCCACACTACGGTTGCCGTGTGCCTACTACTCCCAGCAACTTTGCCCGGCAGAACGTAACTATACAATTATGGACCGGGAGTTATTGGCAATCAAAGCTGCATTTGAAGCATGGCGGCATCACTTGGAAGGAGCGGCTCACCCCATACAGGTCATCACGGACCACAAAAACCTTATGTTCCTACAATCCACCCGTATCACAACAGGGAGGCATGCCCGGTGGGCACTCTTCTTTACCCGGTTTCGTTTCCACATCAGCTACCGACCAGGGCCTCTTAATGCTCTGGTGGATGCTCTCTCCTGCTGGTATGAGGCATTCCCTGATGCGGCGCTTCGCGGGGACCCCCTCCTGGACCGCCGAGTATTCGGCGCTGTAGGGATGACAGCCTACCAGTTTCTACAGTTAACCAATAAAGAGGGCCTACCCGCCTTGCCAGCCGTCAACTTCCAGGACCTTCCCCAGCGGAATGGGGCCCTGGTGGTACCTAAAGCAGCCAGACAACAGATACTATGGGCTCACCACAATTCCCCCCTAGCTGGCCACCCGGGGCAACGGCGAACCCTGGAGCTGCTCCAGCGTCATTTTTGGTGGCCAACCATGCACCAAGATGTGCAGGCCTATGTGCGGGCATGGCACCCCAAACCGCACTCCTGGTCCTGCAGAACGTAGTTCGACTGCACGGGCTCCCGGTCACCATTGTGTCTGATCGGGGGTCCCAGTTTATTGCTCGCTTTTGGAAAGCCTTGTTTGTAGCGCTAGGGGTACGCCTGGCCCCGTCGTCCTCTTACCACCCCCAGACTAATGGCCGGGCAGAGAGAGTTAACCAGTCCTTGGAGCAATACCTCCGCTGTTATGCGACCTACTTGCAAGACGGATGGGTCGAACTCCTCTCCCTCGCGGAGTTTGCATATAATAATGCCTGTCATGCATCCCTAGGGACCTCTCCTTTTCATGTGTCATACGGATTCCACCCCCGCTTGGTATTCCCAGAGATCCCAGCAACGACGGTGCTGGCCGCAGGTGCCCTGATTTCCCGCCTATGGCAGGCCCAAGCCCAGACAGTAGCCCACCTTCATAAGGCCCGCCAGCAGTATAAACAGCAGGCAGATGGCCATCGTCACCCGGCCCCGCTGTTTCAGGTGGGCGATCTTGTGTGGGTGGACAGGCGGCACTAGCCTTCCGCTCGCCCGTCACCCAAACTTGATGATAGATATATAGGGCCCTTCCCCATTGCCCAGCAGATTAATCCCATCTCATACCGAGTGACATTACCCCCGCAGTCCTGGATCCATCCCGTTTTTCATGTTTCCCTTCTGAATCCCCATCATCCTCCTCTCTTCCCAGAGTCAGTGCCGCGGCCAGCCCCCCCGCGCTCCCACGGAGACTACCAACTTTGAGGTCCAGGGGATTCTTGACTCCCGCCTTGTTCGGGGTGCGCTGTTCTACCTCGTCGATTGGAAGGGGTACCCCCCCTCCGATCATTCGTGGGAGCCGGCCTCTGGCATCCACACCCTCCTCCTGGTCCGCCGCTTCCATGCCCATTACCCATTTAAGCCGGGCCCGCGCCCTTCCGGGCGGGGGCCCTGGGGGGGTACTGTAAGGTGGTGGGGACATGGGGGCAGAAGGTGGGCATGGTGGGGGAAGGGCCGAAAGCGGGCACGGTGGGGGAAGGGCCGAAAGCAAAAAGGCCCACAGAACCTAGGGCGAGCCCCTGCGGGGGGCCAAGAAAGCGCAGCGCAGGGGGCCCCAACACAAAGGCAAAGCGTAGAGCTAAAGGATAGGGAAACCCTGCAGAGGAGGAGGAGTCAGAGCGAGCTGACAGCCACGCCAACAGCTGATCTAGGGGGCATGGCCTCAGCGTCGCGACGCTCAGCGCGGCTCCGGGAACGCAGGGGCAGGGCTTGCCCTACATAATGGAGGCAGAAAGAACACAGCGCTGCCGGAGAACAGCAGCGCTGTGAGACTGGCCCCGAGCGAAGTTGAAAGACTTAAAGCAAGGAGTGACTTTGGAGAGAGTGGAGAGTGACTGAGAGAGAGTGAGTGCGGTCGAGGCGAGAGTGAGAGAGTGAGGTGAGTGCGAGAGAGGTGTTGGGTGGGTGGTGTGAGCGGGTGCATGGGTGCACTTCCCTGCCTGAATCTCCGTCTGGGCCCCCTCCCCCCTGTGTAGCGTGTGAAGGTTCCTCCCTATCCCCTCTTTCTTGGTGCCTGTTCCCCTGTTTCCCCCACTCTACAACCACACTTCCTCAAACCCCAACCCTGACTAGAGCACTGTGCAAGTGAGGTGATTGGGGTATACAAGGGAGCTTGAAAGAAGGGACTCCACTCGAGGTTGCGTTCCTCCACCCCGATGATGAAAGGGCCCTGCTTCTGTTGAAGTATTCCAGGCCACCCAATATCCTGAGGGGTTGTTTTTCCCAGGGTACTCGAGTGGAGTTCAATGGCTGGCGAGAGAGTCAGGGTGTGGTGAAGGAGGCTTGGAGGCATCCGTGGGACCTTTCCCCCAATCCCCTACCCCACCTAACACAATGTCAAATGAAGGTTTCTTGAGCAAGGGCAGAACCAAAGTCTCCTTGAGGAAGTCTGGAAACCTGCCCTCCCGCAGGGAGACCTAATTACCCCAGCCACCAGCAATGGCCCCAGTGTCTCCCCCAAAAAGCGAAATATCCAAAACACATATTTGATTAAATGGAAATGAATAATGGTATTTGTCCACTTCATCAGAACCAAATCGGATACTGCAAATTTGTGGGGTGTATTCGTTTTGCCAGATATTTGTTTCACCTGTAGCTTTTTGCATGGTTTATTGTGTCTTCTGTGCTGAGATTTTCAGATGAGATTTCAGATTTTCATATCATATTTGCATGATATGTAAATAGGAGTGGAGCTCTTTTGAAAATCTGGCCCCAGAGTTTCTGCTCTGAGTACATGCTGCCACTAGGAGAGGAATGTGGGGACTTAAATATAAAGGTAACAAAGACTGCGAGTGGAGTGCAACATTTGATATGTATGATAAATATTAAATACTTTGTTCTGAATCTTCCTCTCCCAAAACATGACAATGCCTCTTTGTGTAATGACACAAAACATAAACATCCTTCATACTCCTGCTGTCTCTTTAAAAAAAAGGGAGAGAAACATTTGCTAACGAGACTATAAATATTGATGTCTTTCTCAAGTCCCCCAGAGCCCTATCATTTCTGCAACTGACTGATTAATAATAGATTAAACACTTTAGATTTGCTTACTCTGGGCTTCACAACCTAAGTGCATCTGCTTCAAGGGCCCAGGATTGACGGATCTGGCAGATTTTCAAAAGAGGGATATGACAACTTTTTGCACATACCTTCAAGGCTGGAACTATACCTGCTGGGGACAGAGGGACAAGAGGAGGGGCCACAACAATGATGGGAAATGTGGGTTAGGAAGCACTAAACGTTGGACAGGGTTATTCAAAGTCATGGGTCTATATGCTGGTAGCTACTGAACAAAAACAGCAGTGCTTCCTGCTGTTATGGCAGCTTTGAATCTCCCTCACTGGTCTCTATTACAATAGCAGGGATAGGCAAAGTCCCCAAATTCAAGAGCTGTGTGCCAATATCTTCATATGGTCGAGAGCCAAAAGGCACACACTTAATGTACACACACTCACTCACACACACACACAGTCTCACACACTTTAACATCTCCTGCTTTGCAACTGGCTGGTGGAGCTGGGGCTCTGTGGTCCTGGCTGCTGACACTGAGGAGCAGCTGTGACTCAAGTACAATGATGAAGTAAGACACGAGATCATTAAGGCAGCACAGGGCCCGTGACCAATCCTGTCCAAAAGCTGTGCTTGAGCTGGCCAAGAGTTCATGCTGCTTCTAATCGGAATCATTTTGCCTATCCCTGAATTATAGCATCAGAACACCTCAAAATCTTTACTGTATTTATCCTCACAGCACTCATCTGAGGAAGGCAAGTGATGTTTCCCCAATTTTGGTGTTGGTATTGATTTACAAAGCCCTGCACGGTCTCGGCCCCTCATACCTCAGGGACCGCCTCGCCCTCTGCGCTCCGGAGCGACTCCTGTGTTTTGCCGGGGGTGCCTTCCTGGAGGTCCCCCATGTTAAGCAGGGGGCCACAATGGAGAGGGCATTCTCGGTGGCCGGGCCGCGTCTTTGGAACTCCCTGCCGAAGGAGGCCCGCCTGGCCCCAAGCCTTTTAGTATTTCAACGAAGATGCAAGACCTGGTTGTTCGCCTGGGTTTTTGGGGAGGGGGGTGGGTGGTTGATTCTTATTCCCCCTACCCCCAGTAATTTATGGCCCAGGCCCTGTTTTATATGCTGTTTTATATGTTATTTTAAATGTTTATTTATGATATTTTAAGTATTGGATTGTTTTATACGGTATTTTATTATTGTAAGCCACCCCGAGCTGGGTTCAGGATGGGGTGGGGTATAAATTTAATAAATAAATAAATAAATAAATATATTTTACAGACAGGAAACTGAAAAAGCCTAGTGACAAGGACAGAGTAACAAAAGAAATTCAGAATCATAAAATTGGAAGGGGCCTCAAGGGTCAGCTTTATGGCAATGCAGGAGCTTGAATCCAAGTCTTTTGAATCTGAGGTTAACAGCCAAACCACCAAGTCAAACTACCCTTCTTGGTGCATGTTGCAAAGATTGCACAGGGGGAAAGTAAGCCACAAAGAATTGGATGATTTCCAAGAGCAACCAACAGGAGATGCAGGTGCTGAGAAACTCTGGTGATCAAATCCATGGAAACATGATCGGGGGTGGGGGAATGCAGATGGGCATGCTCACCCCAACAACCAAACAGCTGATCGGGAGGGCCTGGAGGAGTGTGGTCAGCCGGGTTGCCAAGCAGCTGATTGGGGGACCTGGAGGAGCCCCCTTCACCTCCTCAGCTGTTTGGCAGCCCAGGTGAGCATGCTCCTCCAGACCACCCCAATCAACTCTTTGGCAGCAGCTTCTCCTGGGGGTCCAATCCTGCTGCACAGCAGGGGTCAGGAATCTGACCCCATGTGGACAGCTCCTCAGTCAACCCCTAGTGTGGAAAGACTTGTGATGGCAGACCCCCTGCCCAGATTCCCTGGGGAAGGGGCTGCCCATATGAACTGCCCTCCCTGCCGGCCCAAAGTATGGTGGCTCCGGTGGCCCTTCACGGGATGGCCACTGGCCAGGGGGATCCAGCTTGCCTCCAGCTTGTTTGTTTTCATCCATTGAGAACAGGGATGGATATAGGGGCAGAAAGTGGTTGCTCCTTGGATGCGCTAGGATTTCTGCCTGTGACTCTGTGGTACTGGTTCATCTTGAGGTGCGAAGGTGAAATTGACAGGATGCAGACATGTGGGTGCACATTAGCTTACATTCACCTGCATGGTGGCTCCAGATTCTCCGAGATCCTGCCGTGAGACAGGGCTGCATGTGTGGTGGTGGCAAACACCTAGTAAACAGGCAGGTGGGTTTATGTGTCATTTGTTAACACCCAGAGAATCTGCATCAAAGCTAAAGCAAGAACACAGGTGATCCTGGCTCTTAAACTCATGCCCAAATCCACTAAGCTGCACTGGCTCAGAGTATATTAGAACAGCTCTGCGGCTCATGAAGCAATGTGGCAAACTACAGGTGCTAATGTCCCTGCTGATATAATTAATGACCTTGTTTGCATGGTGCTCCCAGTGTCTGAATGACAGCATCCAAACTGCTAAACTGTGAGCCAAAATATTCCTGCCTTCTGCTCTTCATCGATGCATCACAGCCAAAGGAAGCTTTGGGGGAGTAAAGAAAGCTGGATTTGGACCTAGTCAACCTCCTGTGTAGATGGTTTTGATGGCGCTGTTATGTTGATGCCTTCATTCTTCAGTGAACATAATGGGACAAATCCATCGCTGGTGTACCTTCAGGAGTAATTCACACAACACCTTTCTCCCACTTAATTTGAGTATGCCTTTTCTGGCAGCTGCTGCATTCAAATAGTTGCTGATCCCCTGCAATTCACTTGACCCACCCCTCCCCCTCATTTCTTGTGGTATTTCCTGCAATGCAGAGAGTAGGGAGGAATGCATGCAATGTTCTGGAAAGTGGATCTTAAGGACATAAGAAGTGCCATACTGAGTCACACCAATGGTCCATCAAGTCCAGCATCCTGTCTCAGACAGCAGCCAATTTCAGTCTCATGGGAGAAGCATCAGCAGTCACAATGGGCAATCCATTCCCTCTTGATCACTCCCTGCTCCCAACAATAAGAAGTTCCCATCTTGTAATCTACTTGGCTAATAGCCATTAATGGACCTATTCTCCAGGAATTTATCCAGTCCTTTTTTTAAATGAATCTATACTACTAGCCCTGACAACCTCCCCTGGCAAGAAATCCCACAATTTAACTGTGCGTTGAGTAAACAAATACTTCCTTTTATTTGTTTTAAATCTACCACCAGTTAGTTTCATGGAGTGTCCCCTAGTTCTAGTACTACTTGAGAGGGTAAATAGAAATTCCCTGTCTACTCTTTCCACTCCACTCAAGATTTTGTAACTCTCTCTCATATCCTCTCTCAGTCTTCTCTTTTCCAAGCTGAAGAGCCCTAACCTATCAAGCGTCTCTTTGTAAGGAACCCATTCCAAACCCTTGATCATTTTTGTTGCCCTTCTCTGCACCTTTTCAAATTCTACTATATCTTTTTAGAGATGTAGTGACCAGAATTGCACACAAATTTGTATATATATGGCCACCCTAATCCAACAATGGGTATTTTCAGACGTTACGAGATCACGCTCAACCACAGTCAATTCCCTGTGGTGGGGAATGCCCTCGTAACGTCTGTTGGGGAACTGGAAGTCCCCCCCCCATGTTACCCATGCTCAATCCCCGCCAGGAATCACATTCACCATGCGATTGACTGAACCCGCGGGGCTGGCACTGATCGCGTGGTGAATGAGATTCCCAGCAGGGATGAAGGGGTCCATCACGTCTGGATGGCGAGCACGGCCCGGAATCCCCGCCGGGATTCCGGGCCGTGGTCATTTCGGGCGGGCGCTGCAGCTGCATTGGCCACGGTGCCCGCCTGTCTCCCCAGAGGGCAGGCGGTGTGGAAGCGGGGGCGGGGGGGAGAGGAGCGTGCGGCCGCATGTTGGGCCGTGTGGCCCCACCTCTCCCCAATTCCCCATCGGGATCCACTGGCACGTCTGTTGGCTGTTCCCGGCGGGGAATCCAAGGGTTGTTTCTGTGACGGGGCGAATGCCGCCCTGTCACGTCTGAAAATTCCCAATCTTGAAGTTAGGGTGGCCACATATGCAAATTTCACAGGACACTTATGAAAAATACAAGTTTCAGACCTACATTGGAGCCAGTGCAGTCCTGCAACCTGTATTTCTCATAAGTGTCCTCTGAAATTTGCATATATGGCCCACCTACATGGAATGGAGGAGGGAGTCCCTGCTCCAAGACATTTTAACCACCATACCTCTATGGTCACTCAGGGTGTTTTTAATCTGGAGTGAATACCTCTAAATCCAATGTAAGTGTTTGTGTAAGTATAAATCCCGTTATGTATAACTCCGGATTCTGGTTTTAATCTGGAGTTATATGTCCTCATTTTTGAGGGTTTATTTACTCTGGAATGAAATAATTCTGGAGCCATTAACATGTAAATGCTTATCCCAGATTGGACCTCCCAACCGCCACCACCATAGAGAACTGCTTAGTTCTTATTTTAGATTAGTGTTTATTCCAGAATATTAATGATCGTGTAACCATATTCCCGAATGACAACTCCAGAATGACAAATCCAGACTTAGAGCTACTTTGGAATAATTGTGCATGTGTAAAAACAGGAACAGAGACAAACAGGAAATGATGCCTCAGGGACTGACGCCTGCTCTGGCTTAATCAAATCCCACAACACATTTTAAACTAGAGTAAGATCCTTGTAAACAAACCTTTTGCACTGAGTAGCAAAGAACACAGAATCATCAAGGAGCACAAGCAGTGGTAACGATTTCACACAGCACTCAGAATGTGGGTTTGTAACACTACCCACTCTAAAAGAGTGCTGTGTGGAAGAGCCTTCAGCAGGGATTACATCTGTAGAGACCTTGCTGAAGATTCCATGATCTAGCTAAGGTGCTTATAAATCTTCTCCAAGATCCATAAGGAAGCATCAGTGCAGCATAGGAGGCCCTTTTAAAATGGACCCGGGAGGCGCTGTGGTTCAGGGGGGGATGGATGGAGGTGGCAGTGGGTGTGCGGCGCATGTGCAGCCCGTCACACGGATGCACACTCACCTGTACCCATCTCCACACACAGAGGAACCTCTGTTTTTCCTCAATGCCCCCATGTGTGGGTGATGGGTGGAGCGTGGGAGCATGCATGCACCTCCACCCATCCCCACCGGCGGTCACACAGACGCCCCCCCCTCCCTTCGCACATGGGCAAGATGGTGGGTCTTGTGGGAAAAGGGTTTAACTCCTGTTGCCTGGAAACAGGAGAATCCTTTTCAAAGCTAGACCGGGCCACTTTGAAACTTGATTTTTAGAACTAGAGGCGGAAGATAGATCATGGTTCTTGCCAATGTGCGTGCAGGTGTATGTGCAGGGATTAAAAGTAGAGGAAGTATGGGAAACAGCAGAGGGACACAAAATTTGAGATCAGAAGGGGCCACCTGATTCTCTAGTATGACCCCTTTCATATGACAGGCCATCAAGTGTCTCCTCTTCCCCCACCCCAGTGGTGGCGGGTGGACGTTTAGGAGGGGTGGGGAGGCGTGGCCAGCATTATAATTCCACACTTACATGATCAATGGAACAGAACACACAATGAATGAAACAAAAGAAAAAGCACAGCATATGCAGAACGAAAAACTACACTATACTGATGGTATGCATTGCAATAATGAGCAAAATGCAAAGCTCGGTGTAAAGAAATCAAAGAGGGGGGAAAGTATTTGCTCCTGTACATCAGGTACAGGGGGTGGGGATGAGAATGACAGCTCAAGGCTTCAAGTCTATTTAAAAACCAAATTAAAAACCAAACCAGGATTTCTCCCCAAAACTAACAGGGATTAAAAACCTAAACCAATCCAAGCCCAATTGGGATTTTAAAAAATCACACCAGGATGCTCCCCCAAACAATTTTTAATCAGCTTTAAAATAGGAAAAGTCACGAAAAATCAAGTGGACGGCCTCCACACATGCTCAGGTTTAAAAACCAAACCAGGATTGCTCCCCCAAACAAATTTTAATCAGCTTTCAAAGGGCCAAAGCCCAGAAAGGTCAAGCAGGAGTAGCTCCCCCCCTCCCCCTCCATGCCAGGAAGGGGCACCAAAAGAGAAAATATGTACGAATAGCTGCCCCACCACAGAGGGGGCAGGGGATAATAAACTGTAGCTCTTCATCTTACCTGATCTGATGAAACCATTTAACCAGAAAAGGGGAGCATGCTGCTGCAATGCTTTTAAAGAAGCAGACTGGCTCCAGTTAAGAGTGCCCCCTTCTCTGTCAGGCTTGTAGTAGGAATGCTTCCCTCATATGGTTCCCTTCCTTCCTCTGTATTGACTTGACTGCTTATGAGAGGTCTCCATTTTGTCCGACTCTGCTGTTCAGCTAGCTCTAACAGCTTGTAACTCTCGTATGTGAGCATGAGGTTGATCTCTCTGGGTAGGGCTTTCCATTGATTCTCCCACCCCCTAATCACAACCCAAATCACAAACGTATCAAACAGCAATGATCAGAGGGTTGGACTAGATGACATCTGAGGTACCTTCTAACTTTACGATTCTATGATTCTCTGATCATAAAGGTAAGTGACAGGTACAGAAAAGTTTCCTTCAAACCAGTGGCATCAGGCCTGTTGAGAGAAGTCTGAGCCTCTGGTTGCTACATTCTGAATCCGTACTTTATTCACAGATGATATGCTAGGGGGAAGGAGGAGCTCCTTGAGCTTGGAGGTCCCAGTACAACTATATCCCCATTCCCTCCTCATCAGGCCTGAGTTGCATTGCTCATATACCTAAAGTTAAGCACATACATCAATAATTTGTAGATGTGCAACCAGGGTATTCTTAAGAGGAGGGATTGTGCACCCTGACCCCTCGCCCTGACTCATCCCACCCCACACCCCACCAAACCACCACCAACCCTTGCTTCCAATTCCTTCCCCTTAGGGCTGCTTCAGATCTGCTCTGTTTTCACGGACATTTCCACAAAAACAGAATAGTTGTTTGGTATTTCGGTCAGAAATGTATTTATTTTTCAAAGGCCATCTGTGCCTGCACAATGGTCTTTAAAAAATATTATTTCTATCAGACCAAATAAAACACCAGTTCCGATTAAAATCAGAGTCGGGTGAAAATCCTATTTCACCCCTACTTCCCCTGCACTCTTTCAGCTTCTGCTTACTTTTGGCGGGGAGTGGGAGGCAGGGAGTGGGAGCTTAAGAAATAGACCAAGTTCCACAGCTGCTCTTTCTGCTCCCCACTCCCTTCCTGAGATTGAGAAGAGAGGGAAAGATAAGGGCAGAGCAATCAAGGAGCACTGTCCCCACTTGCAGCTCATGCTCCCTTGTCCCTTCTCCTGCATCTCTCTACTCTGGGTAGTAGACAGTGCCCCTCCATCACCTGAGCCCCTGGTGCTTTGCAGAATGAGAGCCCGACTCCATAATCCACCCACGAATGATACCAAGTGAACAGAAAATAAAAATTCAGGACTGGAAGCTGGATTTTATACTGAAAGATGAAATCTTTGTTGCATTTTTTTCTTTTCATTTGCAAAGGCGTTTAGAGATAGCAATCCTTCCATCAAATATAGCAGAGTGACATACATTTATACATCAGTCTCAGAGCCAGCAGCACAATCCAGCAGTGGTTTCTATATGTTTTCTTTGGAGATAATCTAGAGGATCTTTTCATATTGATGTTGTCATGGTGGTGATTAACAAACAGGGGGTTCTGTTAGGATAGGTCATGTTCACTTGTCACTGGATATCTTCATTGGTGCATGAGGCATACAGGTACCTCTGACTCACTAGGGGTGTGCACCAGGCCCTCATGTTGTTTACGTTTTCATTATTAAAAAATGTCATTTTCATTATTGTTATTAACGACAATGTCATTGCTGTTTTTATCATTTTTGGTATCGTTTTTGATAACGTTTTCATTATCAGTATCGATATCGGTATCATTTTTGTTATCGTATCAATATTCACTATTATTGATATTGTTATTGATATTGGTACCATTTCAAACAAAGATTTTATTTTTCGTATCAGTATCATTATTGATTCCCGTGCACAGCTAATATTTATCTAAATCTAAGGGAGACAGGGGAAGGGTAAAAGAAAACTATCTATTATCTAATCAATTTATCTATATAACTATTCTAATCTAATCTATACATCTATAATATATATCTATATCTAATCTATACTACCTATCTATATATAATGTACAGAGGGGAGAAGGGCAGGGAAAGGGAGAAGGTTAAATGTAGGGTATGAGGAAGGAAAGGTATTGGTGGGAATAAATAAATAAATAATACAATGAGGGCTAGGGAGGATTTTTTATGTGCAAGCACTACAGTTCTGTAAACGCAACCTAACAAGCAGAGCTCTCACACAACTGAGAGAAAAAACCTGGCCCTATAAAGGGTTGCAGTGCCCTATCCCAGAGCCCCTCTCATTGGTTGTGGGAGGCAGCAGGCATTGAGCAATCACAGAGACCCATGAGACAGTCAAGGCCTGCTTGTGCTGCTCATGGGATACATCCATCAGATACTGCTGAGCTGCTTGCCCCTCCCAACACAGGCACAGTTCAAGAGTTCAGCCCTGTTAAAATGAATGTATCTGGGAAGATCCCTATGGCTTGGATCAATAGTATCGTAATTCCAATTTTTAAAAAAGGTGACCCTACTTCCCCTGAGAATTATCGACCTATTAGCTTGCTTAGTGTGGTGGGAAAATTGTACACCAGGTACCTTTTGGAAAGACTGTTGAACTGGCTTAAGACGTATGATATAATAACACCAGAACAAGCAGGGTTTCAGAGGGGCAAGTCCACGGTGGATCATGCCCTTGTTCTCTCCCAACTGATAGGGAGGTGTGTTGCGTGATTCGGGAAGGTGTTCCTGTGCTTCGTGGACCTGAGGATGGCTTTTGATTCCATCTGCAGGGAGCGGCTTTGGGGTAAGCTTAGTTCCCTGCGGATGGAGCCTCGACTATTGTATCTCTTGATGCAGTTTCATTGGGGGAATACTCTGCAGGTGCGCTATAACCAGGAAGGTGCCCTTACAAGAAAGGTGGCGGTTGACTGAGGGGTGCCTTTTGGCACCAGTTTTATTTAACCTCTTTATAAATGATCAGCCCCCCTATTTGTTAACCGTGGACTCTCATCCGCCGCAGGTAGGGGATAAGAAGATCTCATCCCTCTTATATGTGGATGATGCTGTTCTTATATCGCAGTCCCTAATTGGACTGCGGAGGGCCATGCAGTGCATGGGGGATTACGCTTTGAGAGAGGGCTTAGTTATCAATTTTACTAAAACAAAGGCGATGATTATAGGCCATAGGAAGAACAAAGAAGTCCATCAGTGGAGGATTGGGTCTAATGAAATATCCCAAGTGTCCCAATTTAGGTATTTGGGAGTCAACTTTTCTAGTTCTTTGAGTCGGCAGGTACACGGGGCTGTTGCGAAGAGCCAAGCCTCCCAGACGACAGGAACTATTTTGAAATTCTTTTATGAGAAAGGGGGTAAGATGGTGCTCCCTGCTCTCTGCCTGTTTCGGGCCAAAGTTATACCTCAACTTCTTTATGCCTTCCCAGTATGGGGTTTGACATTCATTGATACCCTTGAGACGGTTCAAAACGCTTTTATGCGTGCAATTCTGGGAGTAACGAAAGGAACTCCTCAGATTTTGTTGAGATTGGAATTGGGCTTTTGGCCTATACGTCTTTTGGCCCTCCAGTCTACCATTAGATACTGGTTGAAGATCATTTTGTTAGCCTCCGAGGACAAGTCCTTAGTGAGGCTAGCAAGAGACGGAGGGTTTTGGAGGCTTGGCTAGAACAAGTTGAGGAACTGATTAGGAAACTGGGTTTTGATCCACCGAGGTTGGTTGATACAGGGTTCAAATCAGCATGGTTTCAGGTGAGGGAACGCCTTAGAGACCAACAACGTCAGTTAGATTCGGCCCAAGTGCAGCTCCAACGGGTAGTTAGGGATTATGTCCCTCCGGGAGCGCCCCTGGCGAACTCCTCTTATTTGGTGGTTTGGCCAAATTTTTACACTAGGTGGGTGTTCTCTAGACTGCGCTGTGGGGTTTTCCCGTCGGCCATCCTGGAAGGCCACTATCGGGGAATCCCATGGGAGGATACGATATGTTGTTTTTGTGATCTTCAGGCCTTAGATACTAATAATCGTTTGATTTTTGAATGCCCAATGTTAATGTCTCTTCGGGCCAGGATATTAACTCTTGCTCTAAAGTTATTGGAGAAGAATTCAGCGGACAAGTGCTATACGTCATGTTTTAACCCAATAGCTTCAGATCTAACAAAGGAAGTCACAATTTTTGCAAATTTAGCTGATCAGGTAAGGCAAAAACAGGTGGGGGGTTAGCGATAGGATATACAGGAAATGGGAAGGTAGGTGACCCGGTTTTGGGTTAAGGGGTCCCACGGAGGTTGAATGTTGGTATCTTCTTAGGAGAGTGGAGGAAGTATGGGGAGAGAACCTTTTGGTCGGAAATGACATGGGGGGGAAATTGGATGAATTTTGTCTACAGTTTCATTTGGGATACCGTTCCCCTTGATTTGTAGGGACGGAATGCTGTTATTTATTTGGTACCTTGGATAGTCTCTATTTCATTTTTTATTAAATTCATTAATGATGATGGATACTTTTATCCTTAGCCGTATCGGTAGATGAATAATGAGTTAATTTTGTTTGGACCAATAAGTTGTTGTAACTCTTTATTAAGCCGTATCGGTTGATGGGAAATGAGTTATTTTGTATGGATTAACAAATTTTATCAGTGAATTTATAGTTCTTGTTACAGTATGTGTCTGCTTATTTTGTTATGACCAACGGTCAAACAATTCATAATAAAATAATTGAATTGATAATTGAACCCTGTTAAGACTCCAAGGTGTCTGCTTGTCCTCCCCTCTCTACATTTTCCCTCCAAAACCCACTAATAATAATGACATTGTTGTTTTTGTTTCTTGTTATCATTTTTGTTATCATTTTTGTAGAATTTTTAATATCAGTATCAGTATCATTACCGTTACCGTTATCAGTATTCTTGGTTGTTGTTTTTGGTATTATCTGTTGTTTTTATTATCGTTGTTGTTATTCTCAGTTTTCATTTTTGTTATTGCAATAACGAAAACGAAAATGACAATTTTTGTTACTATTATTGTAATATCGAAAGCAACATGCACTCCACTATGACTCACACATATCCAGGGAGGAGAAGTGAGCAACAGAGAGTAGGACTGTTGGAAACAAAGCTCTTGCTAACCTTCACAAAACAGGCAGCCCGATCCTGAACATGCACATCTACTGCGCACAAGGGTGCATGCCTCGTGCAACATGTACATGCCTCGTGCAACATGTACATGCAATAATGCATGTGCAGCAGGAGTGCTTCCAGTGCATTCCCAGCAACTCTGGTGCAAGTGTAGGTGACCTCCAATACAAACAAACACAGGGACACAATCTGCATCCCATGACCAAGTCATTAATGGAAGTAATGCATGAGACCTCGCCTGATGATGCAAAAAAGAGACACTTAGCAAGCTGTACAAGGATCCATATCCTCCCCCCAGTCCCTCCCATCAGTCTTATAGTCCCTGAGGGAGATAGCCAGTAGCCTGGCACAGCTGCAATGCAGGCAGGGAAGAGGTCTGCAATGCATTCTAGGGATGTGCACAGTAACTCTCTTTTGTTTCGTTATTCATTTTATTTTCATTGGTAAAACGTAATGCGTTTTCCTTATATTTAGTTAGTCTTCATTTTGTTTTAACTTTCGTTGTTGATTTCCATTGGTTTCAATAGAAAACACATTTTTGGCTGTAACCTTTTTTGTTTTTCATTCAATTTGGATGAAGCATGGGAGACATGTACCCCCAACAGAGGGGATTATGTGTGCCAAAATTCATAAAGATTGCATCAAGGGATGCAAGGGATAATCAGTTGAATTTTGTTATTAAAAGCTGTGTACACATTTGTAGCTGTAACTTCTTTGTGTACCATCCAATTTGGATTAAACCTGGTACGGTTAAACCCCAAGGTTACAATTTCTACTTAATTTCAGAAAGAGTGGAGACAGGATACTGATGTTATAAGCAATTTCCTTGAAAATGCATTTCTGACTGTGACATCTTTGTATTGCAGCCAGTTTATCTGAAATTTGGTAAAATTGTATCTCATATCTGTAGGATCATCATTTCTGAAAATTTCAGAAAGATTTGATGAACGGTCCCAGTTATATAAGCCTGCACAGCATCTTCAGAGAATGAGCCTAAGTCAGGCATTCTCTTATGTTTGTCACTGTGGTACAAGATGTGTGTGTGATGCCAATTGGCCAGCAAAATTTCCACCCATATATCATTCTGTTCTGTGACCACCCCAACCCCTGTCCCCCACTTGTTACAGGGAAGTTGGAAGCATATGCTTAGGAAAGAGTCAATAAGGGATTATCTTATATCCTTTGTCACAGTGCTACAGGATGTGGTTGTGATGACAACTGGCCAGTCAAGATGTGTGAACCATGTCTCCTGATTGCTGGGATGCTATCCCCTACCCTCTGCCTTGCTTTCTGTAGTCCCAGTTATGTCCCACAGACAAAGAGTAGGGCCAAAGAACAGCAGCTTATATCTGCCCTCTATGCCCACCTCGAAGCCATCATTCATCGGTCCTGTAAAGCTGGAAGCATGCAGTAATTGGCCAGTGAATGTATCTGTCTGTTTGTTTGGTTGCTCCCCCTCCTCCAGCCCTCCTCCCCCTTCCATGCCTGGTCCCTGCCTCTGACTGGCACTGCATGTGCTGCTATTTACCTGGATAATGGTCTTCAAAAGGGACAAATTCAATTGCTTATAAAATTGATGCCCTTTATCAAATCCTCTTGACATTTTTTGAAGATGACAGTGGAAGTGTGACATCCTGCCCAATTTCATGTAAACTGGATGGAATATAAAAATATTATAGCCAGAAATGCATTTTCAAGTAAATGGCTTATAACATCAGGGCCCTTTAGCTAATATTTTCTGAAATTTGGCAGAGATGGTAACCTTGGTGTGGGGCATACTCTACCCAAGTTTCATACAAATTAGATGGAAGACAAAGAAGTTGTATCTGAGAACGTGTACCCAGCTTTTCATAGAATCACAATTGCTTATAAAATCTGTTCCCATTATTCAATCTTTCTGTAATTATGTACACATAATGCTCTTCATTGGAGGTACAATCTTTCATCAAACTTGAATAAAGAACAAAAAGATATAGCCTAAAATGTGGTTTTCAGTTTTTTCCTATTAACTCATAATGAAACAAAATTCTTTTGTTATTTCATTATGTTCTTTTGTTTGGTATTCAATAATGAAAATGAAAGAGCCCTCTTTTGTTTTCATTATTATAATAATGAAAACAAAATGCAGACCCCTAATACATTATAGATGATCAGAGACAGCTGTTGCCCTCCCCGCTGGATTGTGCTCTTGCCCATAATGGAAGACATAGGGGACTCAGAATGGAGCTATGCCTGGGGCCATTGTAGAACAATAGGGATGGGCGAACAGATCGCTGTTCGGGTTCAGCCGTTCGGTTCGGCTGCGTTCGGTTCGTCCGTTCGGTTCGGCAGTTCAGTTAGTTTGCTGGGTTTAGGTTCGGCCGTTCAGTTCGGTTCAGCCGTTCGGGAAATGTTTTGTTATGGGTGGTTTTTGGTTTTTTTTATGTTTTTTTTTAAAATTTGGTTTTATATTATATTTTTTTGTTTTTTATTTGGTTTTTATATGGGTTTTTTTTAATTTAATTTTTTATCTAATATTATATATATCTATCTACACTAAATCTAACTGCTATTAACTATTCTAAATGCTATGAACTAAATGGATTATCTAATAAGTACACAGGCCTACTCCTACAAACACTAAAACTAAATCACTAACGCTATCTCTATCACTAAGCTAACTCCTACAACTGTCTACTATCTCTAACCTATCTATATCGATATCGATAGGTTAGAGATAGTAGACAGTTGTAGGAGTTAGCTAAGTGATAGAGATAGCGTTAGTGATTTAGTTTTAGCATTTGTAGGAGTAGGCCTGTGTACTTATTAGATAATCCATTTAGTTCATAGCATTTAGATAGATATAGCTATATATGGGATGGGGGGAATCACAAACAACACAAGGTTTCAGTTTAAGTTTTAAGTTTCATTTCAGTACAAAACTGAAATGAAACTTAAAGCAATTTAATAATCCTACTCAATGCCTGCTGTTCAGGAACAGTGACTAGCTCAGAAGGTGTTGGGAAGGGGGGAGGCATATATTTTCATTTCTTGCAAGCCTCTCCACCCCTGGTGCCTGAAGTCTGCTCCTCAGTGACTAGTACTACCCCTCCCTGTCACGTTTGACCTTCCAGTGAACCTTTTTTTGCCACCCGAACGCGATCCAAACGCGATCTGAACTGACTGAACTGTTTGGTCATTTTGACGTTCGGAATTGAGTTCGGTTCGGCCAGTTCATGTTCGGATTCGTGTTCAGATTCGGTCGTCCGAACAGGTTGAGTTCGGGCCGAACTCCGAACTTCCGAACCGCATTCGCCCATCCCTGTAGAACAACCTCACCCACTGATTAGGACTGCAAATGGGACTTAACTATAATGAATTCAGCATATTTACAAATGTAGAAATTCTGCTGATTTGAGTGCTTTTCAGCAAAAGAAGATGTGAGGGAAGGTGAGAATACTACACACTGCCACTTCAGGATTACACAGCCCACCCGGCGACTGAGACCTTGTGTTTCCCGATGAAATGCACAGACTCCCTTTGTCATTTTTTAAAAGGGGATCTGTTGAAATATCTTTAAGCAGAGCTGTCAGAAGATGTCCCCTGACAGGCGGTAAACCCTGTCTGCAGTCCTATTAGAAAGTTGACATATGCAACATCAAAAGGTACAGGGTGTCTTGGAGAGCACTAATGCTGAAGCAAGGAAGAGCCTGCTGGAATATTTATAGCACTGTTCAAGAAACACGATGTGAAAGGCTTTGCCTAACTTCTCCTCCCACCAAATCAGAATTACATCTCATGTTGGGATGCTGCAACCTGCTCCCTGCACATGTAATTACCCCTGCATTGCACCTATGTTTTCAGGGTGATACCAATTGACAGGTGTGGATGTGTGAAAACTATCCAGTCTCAGGTTGTATTATCATAAGATGTACCAAAGTGGCTGGAGGTTTAGGTATCCCTACCTGGTTGTAGTCCAGCCATATAGAGCTGAAGCAGAGGCTTGGGTCTAGGGCTTGGTGGGAAGCATGGCCATGTGTCAACAAGGGTTAGACAGGGAGCTGCAGAGGCTGGGATGGTCCACACAGCTTGAGCTCCTAGACAAGGAATGCCTGTGGGATCAATGAGCTTGGGACAGGAGCTGGATGGAAATGGAATGAACTGTACACGTGACTTTAATATTATAAAATGAACACACTTGGCAAAGGAAGAAATTGTGCACAGAATATTTGAGGGACCGAACCTGCAAAGAAAAAGCCCTCATAAGATTAGATCATCTTGCTACAGGCCTTTGCAGATTCCTTTCTCCTTTGGGGTTGCTTAGTCCCTGGTTAAAATGCTATGCACGTTTTAGCCAAATGCTTCTGTGACAGCTTGTTGAATGTCATGCCTGCAGCTCTTCTGAAAGCCCGGAAGCTCTGAAAGCCTTTGCAATACCCACTGAACCCTCTTTCCTAGTAACCTACTTCTAAGGCTCTGATTGACCACAGAGCAGATTAAAAGGCTAGTTTCACTCAGCTTCCAGTAGCAAGCTGATTTCAGGGGAGGGGTTGAGGAGGTTTGTCATGAGTGTGCATGCCACTGTTTGTGTTTGTTTATTAGCCTGCCCACTGCCATTTCTCGAGGGTAAGTCTGAGCTTGTGTGCATGGGGGGGAATGGAGGTGTAATTGCTTATACAGTTGCTCATCTGGCATTCTGTAGCAAAGGAGCCCAAGAAAAACATGACTGTGGATTTTCTCCTTCCTTGCCCTGGGGTCTCATTATCAATGCCTTTATTTATTTACATTTCAAGGGGATGCTGGAAGAAGAGGTAAAACTAGGGCTGAACTGAGATTTCACTCAAAATCGGAAATCTCAAAATCCCAGTTCCCGATACTGTTTTGGTCAAATCAAGAGCCTCTTGGTATTCAGTAATGTATTGACCAACATTTTGTTTCTCAATTTACTGACTTTCCTCTTACTGAGATTCTACTTACTACTTTGCCATCTATTTGAAATTCCAAGAGATAATACTTACACTATACCACATTTCTTGCACCCCATTTTTCCTTGTACTTCCTTGTCACCCATTGGCTGGTACCCAGATTCCTTTACTATTCTGCATTCCAGCTGCAGATTAGGCAAAGCAAAGAGAACAACATACAACAAAAAATCTGATTGGAGGTACTGGAGTGGAGGTTAAGGAGCACTGGAGAGGTTAAGGGGTGAGCTATGTACATAGACGATTGGCTCAGAAATACAGAAACAGACAGACAGAAACACAGAAGTAAAACGGTACCCTCAGCAATGCAGTAAGTGGTAAATGAATGGTACGCAGTAAATGTTAAGCAGAAAGTTGGTAAATTGGGATGGTATCTCACACTATTGCAAGAAGTGAGAAATTGCATCAATATCGGGAAATGGTCGGGAAATCAATCCCAATTCCCAATATGACAAAATTTCTTGCAAGCAACAATTTGGCTGATCAATTCAGTCCTAGGTAAAATACAAGGGCTTCACTGCAAGCTGTGCTCAACCAAAGCTTTTTCTTTATGTAATATCCTTCTGTGGATCCCACTGCAATGAGAGGGGACACAACATAGAACACGGACTCCATCCTTCATAGCATATGGCTTAGAAATTGGTTTACTTATTTATTAATTTTATTTATGTTTTAAAACTTCACTGAAATTTAAATTTAAAAAAAAAATCTCTTCTTTTACCTGCGGCTCTATTTCAGGTATTGAACAGCCTAGTCAATTTGGTCTGTCTTCATCATAAACCTGAGTCATCTATTGCCCACGGTGACACTTTTATTCACCACTTTGCAGACAAAATCACTCGTATTCACCACAACTTGGGTGCTGCCGTCAGAGTTTGGGGGTGTGGAACCTCAGCCTTGTCCCACCCATGATGTGGGTGATGTACTTGGAGCAATGCAGGTGATCAGTTGTGGATTAGATCCTTGTCCATCCTGACTGGTGAAAGCCAGCTGGGAGATGCTGGGGCCTTTGCTGTCTGGGGTTGTCAACACCTCCCTTCAGAACAATAGGTTGTTGGACACCCTTAAAACTTCAGTGGTCCACACCCTACTCAAGAAACCATCTTTGGACTCTGACTCTCCAGCCAGCTATTGCCCCATCTTGAACCTTCCCTTTTTAGAGAAGGTTATTGAATGGGTGGTTAGGGTTACCCAACCGCTTCAGGCTTATCTTGATGCTTTTGGATTCCTGAGCCCAATTCAATTAGGTTCTCATTCAGGATATAACATGGAGATTGCACTTGTGGCCTGGTCAATTACCTACACCTGGAGATTGACAGAGGGAATTGTACCCTGTTGATCATGTTAGATTTTTCAGATGCTTTTGATGCAGTTGATCATGAGGTGTTGTTGACACATCTGCAGAGACCTGGCAGGTGTGTGTGGGACTTCTCGAGTGGTTCTGTTCATTCCTGTCAGGAGGTCTCAGCAGGTGGTGATGGGATATTGCTTGTCGTCCCCTCAGGACCTCCTTTGTGGTGTCCTGCAGGGTTCCATTCTGTCTCCCTTCTTGATCAATTTGTTTCTGAAGCCACTGGGTGGGATCATCCGGAGGTTTGGAGTGAGGTACCATCAGTATGCTGATGACACCCAGCTCTACCTCTCTTTTTCATCCAACCGAGGTCCTGCAGTTGTTAGTGGTTTCCCAATGCCTGGCTGCTGTTGGGAACTGGATATGGGTGAGACAATTGAAGCAGAATCCTGACAAGTCTGAAGTGATGATGGTTCGCTGATCTTCTGACTTGGAGGGGATTGGGACCCCTGTTATTGAGGGGGTGTCTAACCCCCCTCTAGTTACTCAGGTTCACAATCTTGGAGTGCTTCTGGACCCTCGTCTGCACCTGGATTGTCAGGTTACAGTGGTAGCCAGGAATGTTTCGTGAGAAGGCTGCGGCCCTTTCTTTCCTATTCAGATCTGGTCACCATCATCCACACTTTTATTACCTCAGGGATAGACTACTGCAATACACTCTACGTGGGGCTGCCCTTAGTGACTGTTCGGAAGCTGCAGCTGATGTTGCAGAATGCGGCGGTCCAGCTCCTTTCAGGAGTGGCTCGCTGTGACCACATTACACTGGTGCGCTATAATCTGCACTGGCTTCCTATAGCTTCTAAGCAATATTCAAGGTGCTAATTTTGACCTGTATAGCCCTAAAAGGCTTGGCCAAAGGTATCTGAAAGACTGCCTCTTCCCTTATGTTCCGTCGCAGCCTCCGAAGTCAGCTGAGTATGCCCTCTTGAGAGTACCAAGTGCCCCACATATGTGAAAGAACACCTCTCCTTCAATGCTCTACTGTTGGTGGAAGCACCCTCTTGTGAGTACCATCTGCCAATCTTGTCCATACAACAAAGGCCCACAAAGAAGCATTGTTGGTTGCTGCCCCAATATTATAGAACTCCCTTCCCCCAGAAGTCTGACAAAGCCCGAGTCTGAACATATTCCGGAGGCAGTGTAAGTCCTTTCATTTTGGCAAAGCATTTGGCAGGTGGGTATAGGCATGGTGTGGGTGGGTCTTTGGGGTAAGGGTCAGAATATTATGGGGATTTTATTATATTGGATTGTTTTTTTATTTGTTGTGTATGTGTTTTTATTTTTCTAAGCCACCCTGAGCCTTCGGGGAAGGACAGGGTATAAATTTAAACAAATAAAATAAATAAATAAAATACATCTTTTCAATCTCAGAGGAGGGCACCCACTCCTCGCCAACACACCCCATTTCATAATTTTTTCTTTACCTGAATTGGAAAACATGCACATATACATGTTTAACCCTGTGCAATGCATTGAAACTGTTGACATACAGTGCTTAATTATTTTTCTCATTTTAAAAAAATAAATAAAAACGGTGCCTGGGCTCAAGCCTGCCCAGAAAGTCCCACCCCTTCATGTCTTCGGCAGGTACTCAGTAGAGCTAGTGGAGTTAGCTTGTCAGGCCATAGCTTCACCAGCCCCTGTTCTCATCTCTACTTTGCTAGCCCTTTTTCAGGAATGGGCTAAGCCTGATGGAGGCTGGTACTACCACCAATCAGCTGTTTGGCACTGCTAATCAGCCCCAACCTGTCACAGGAGAGAGACTTCTGCATCCAGCTGTGGTGGATTCTTGCAAACTAGCAGCAGTCATAGGGTCTGAAAGACATGCTGTGGCTAAATTCTAGCATGAAAAGGAATATACTGGCACTGAGCCTGCATCTGCTTCCTACTAGCACATGACACCAGAGGTTCCCAAACTGTGCTCCTTTGCCCCATTGGTGGTCTGTGAAGCCATGGTAAAGAACCTGCAGGTGGTTCTTGGAACTGGCCATAGCTACAACAAAGCCGGTATCAGCGCTTATTGACACCATGGCCATTGGCCATCTCCAAGGTAGGAAAGACATCGCCTACACATATTCATTAGGGTCATCCAATCCCCACACTCCACCCGGGAGATGGTTGTAGTTTAAGCAAGATCTCAAGCTGCCTATCATGCATTGCTGAGGCCAGTATCCAATAGAGGTGTGCACCAGGGACCCAAGTCATTTTTCATTTTCATTTGCCTTTTTAAATCTGTCATTTTCATTTTCATAAATATCAAAATTTTGTTTTTGTTTTTGCTTTCACTTTCAATTTCCATTGGTTTAAATAGAAAACATATTTTCGAGTGTACCTTTTTTGTTTTTCATTATATTTCCATTAAAAGGGGGGTGGGGGGGTTGTACCGCACATGAAAGGAATTAAGTGTACCAAACTCCAGGAATCAGATATTATAAACAGTTGAATTATGCTATTTTACAGAAATCTGCATACACATTCCTGGCTGTAACTTCTTTGTCTCCCATCTAATGTGGATGAAACATGGCAAGTATATATCCCTCCTCATTTTTAATATCAGTTATCAGTGCCAACTTTCAGAAGGATTGGATAAAGGGTCCTGGTGGTGTACACAATTAACTTATAAATGTTTGTCTGACTGTAACATCTTTGTAGTCCAACCAGTGTACATGAAATTTGGCAGGGCTGTATATCACACTTTTAGAATCATCTCTGCCAAATATCATAAAGATGTAATAAAAGGTTCCAATTTTATATGCCTGCACAGCATATGCAGAGAATGAACCTATGCCAGGGATTCTCTTACATGGTATAAGGTTGGTTGTGATGCCAATTGATCAGAAGAAATGTCAACCAAATATTCTCATTCTATGCTGTGACCATCCCAGCATCTATCCCTCACTTGTTACTGGAAAGTCGGAAGTATCTGTTTAGGAAAGAGTGAATAGAGATTCTCTGATGTCCTCTGTCACAGTGCTGCAGAATGTGATTGTGATGATAATTGGCCAGTCTGGATGTATAAACTTTGTCACCTTATTTCTGGGATGGTATCCTTAAACTCCCAGATATGTCCTGTCTAAGCCTGCCTTAGGGCCACCCCCTATGCATGCATCGAAGTCACCACCGATTGGTCCTGTAAAGCTGGAAGCATGCACTAATTTGCCAGTGAATGTGTCTGTCAGTCTCTTGGGTTGCTCCCTATCCTCCCTCCTACAGCCTCTCTACCTCTGCCAATGCCAGGTGCCTGCTTCTGACTGGCACTGCATGTGCTGCTATTTATCTGAATAACGGTCTTCAAGGGGACAACTTAAATCGCTTATAAAATTAGGTCACTTTATCAAATTGTCCTGTAGTTTGTCAGAAATGACAGGGAAGGTGTGTGATGCATTTATGTCAAATGTCTTGTAAACAGGTGGAATATAAAAACCTTACAGCTAGAAATGCATTTTCAAGTTAATAGCTTATAACATCAGGACACTTTATCCACTCTTTCTGAACTTTGGCAGGATTTGTACACTAGTGGAGGAACATAAGTTTTCCAGTTTTCATGCAAATTGGAAGAAAGATAAAAAACGCTGTAGCTATGAATGTGTATGGAGCTTTTCTTAAATTTACAGTATTCAATTGGTTCTAAAATTGGTCCCCTTTATCAAATATTTTTGAAAATATGGATCACCTCTTGCCTTCCAATTGGGGTACAATCTTCCCAAGTTTCATCAGAGTTGAAGAAGAAACAAAAAATCTATAGCCAGAAATATGTTTTTCAGTGTTTTCCCATTATTTCAAAAACAAAAAATTATTTTTATTTTTGTTATTATTATTTGTTGTTTTTGTTATTACAATAGCAAAAAAGAAAATCAAAATTTTCATCATAATAACAAAAACAAAACGCACACTCCTAGTATCCAACCACCATTTTCAGGTTGGGATGGGTGTATGTGATGGGCTTGCCTGTTTCTTCAGGCACTTATTTCAGATGTAATTCAAAGTGACCAAATTGATTGAATTCAGCTGTTTCAGCTCTAGACCTCTCATTGTTTGCTTTAGGTTTGCCTGATTCCAAGTTGTAAGACTGATGGGGACATGGCTGTATCTTCCCTTGTCTTTTTATGCCCAAATTATATGCAATACTCTTGTTTCTTACTTTTAAAATTCAGGAAGAACCACCTAATGTTGTCTCCCTCACATGGGGTGAAAACAGACATAATGCTAACTCAATTTTAACACCACTTTTAACATTTCTCATGACTGTTGCAGGGCTGTATTGGTACCCTATGCAACCCTGCAACCTGCATAAGGAATGTTAAAGCAGTGTTAAAGTGGTGTTAAAAGTGGTTTTAAAATTGAGTTAACATTATGTCTGTTTTCACCCTTTCTGTAACGGCAGGCCATCCAGTGTTGCCAGCTTTTGTGATTTTACTACATATCTAATGATGTTTAATGCTTTACTTACAGTTCCAGCTCCTGGAATTGTCATTATTATTATTATTATTATTATTTTTTAAAAGACAAACATTTCTAGTCCTTGTAATTGTGGAGAAAAGCTCTAATTAATGAAGTTTGTTTTAAAATCTCATGATTCTTGGGAGGCCTAACTCAGTTTCGGAACTAGCAATATTGGCAGCATGCTGCAAAACCTTTTTATGTGCAGATGACTAGTTTTGGATTGCCGTGAATACAAGATATTCTCTCGCAGTGGCTTCTGTGGAATGAACTGTTTTTCTCACTCCACTTCCTAAGGAAAGCTGCCATCATTATTGACATTGAATGGCAACTGTTTATATACACATTTTTATCATTCTAAAAGAAAAAGAAAAATTATGGAGGTGCCAGTGGAGGCTTATAGTTATTAGGGTGAGTTGAGTTTTGCTGGAAACTGGAATTCAAAACACATACATTGCTTGGTAAGAAGACCATAACATATTTTCTCCAAAACAATAGCATTTACTTTGGGAGTACATAATGCATTTATAATTATCAATGAACTATGAGATAATTAGAAACTTTAAACTGGGCCCTTTAAGAAACTAAGTGCTAAATTTGTCCTTCATGATCTCAATGACAAAAATAACCCAGGCTTTTCCATAACATCCCCATCGAGTTTGAGGTTTCTGAAGTCTTACGGCTATTTTCAAATGGGCCATGGTGCGGGGGGGAAATGGGTGAGCACCACGGCGAGTGTGCAGCCCATCAAATGGATGCACACCCATCTCCACCGATCTCCACACATGGAGGCATCACCATTTTCTCCAATGCCTCCATGCGTGGGGGATCAGTGGAGATGTGTGGAGGGCGGGAGCATGCACGCATCTCCACCCACCCATACTGGCTGTCACACAGACCCTCCCCCCGCCCACCCAGTTGCTCATGTGGGCGAAGTGGGGGGCATCTTATATGAAAAGGGCTGTAACCCCTTCCCCAGAAAAGCAGGGAAGTTTCACCTGTAAGTAAAAGGGTGCAGAGAGAGGTTGGTTCTATCCCTTAAAGATCATATCTTTGGTGGATTATAGGAGGGAGTTACCTCTAACCCAGAGGGGGAAACAGCAGAGAGCTGGAGAAGAAGGACTGGCACAACTAAGTTGGAGGGAGAGCCCAAAGTTAACAGGCTGCAGAGGAGAGTGAAGTAATGGGAAACCCCTACATTTGTCCCCAGGAGTCTGTCTAGACTTTCCCTAGAGAGCCTGCAGGGAGGAGGTGGTAGGCCCTAGCCAGGAAACTGAGGTCAAGAGAACTACTGTCCTAGCCTGGCTGCTCTGAGTGGACAACATCACTGCTCAGCTGTGGGGAGGACCAGGCCAAATTGCAGCTGGCTGACAGAGACAGGGAAAGAGGTAGACTGTGCCTGCACCAGAGGCCTCTGAAAACAGAATTCATCACTCACCAGTCCTTGGGTCAGTGGCCTGGATAAGGTCACCGCTAAGTGGACCAAAGAGAGAACTGGCCAGCTGCAGGGGTTGTTTATATCAATGAGAACCGTTTGTCAGATCCATGCATTTCCTGATTTTCACCTTCCCTAACCCTTTTCCTTATTCCTGTCATTCCCATTCTGTAAATAAAGTTTATATTGCTTGCTTGTTTTTGCTTTTTATAATTAATCCAGTTGTGAATCACAAGAGGTACCTGATGTGAACAAGTGATGGTAATAGGGAGGAGACTTCCATGGAAGATGGGAAATTGATAAAGGGCTCCTTATCTCTTATCTCAAAAGTCAGATGGAAGCACTAGCCTGTAGCTGACAAGGACACACAGGCCGCATATGGACACTGGGTAAGGGCTCCTGTGTGTGTCCAAGTGAGTGTTGCCATCACAAGTCTACTATCCTTACATATGAAGTAATTTTTATGCATGTATTCTTCATAACTGAACATTTCTCCTTCTGCACAGAGTGATGAATTATGGGTTCCCCCCACAAGAATTCCATGCAGAATCTCCTTTTTCAAAATGGCTGCTATCACTCTTTGATCTTGGTGGGATGGAGGCTATATATTGCTCTCAGTAGAGATGCCTTCTTCCAAAATAGTTGTCATCTCCTTTTGATACTGTTCTTAATCATAAAGCACCATAAAGTGCCGTTACAAAGTGCCTCCATTCACCTACTTCACTCTGCCTTCTGATGGTATAGGAGGCTGACCTATTCCCTAAAAGTGGCTTAGCTACACGCTTTTGAGAATAATGGGAAGTGATAGCCATTTTGCGGAATGTTATTTCTGTGCTGACTTTTCAGTGGCAGCAGGATGAGGGTTTGTTCACACAACATGTTTTGGAGTGAGTGGCAGCAAAAACCCACATTCTGAGTGTTGGGTGAAATTCTTTACCTCAGGTCTCCGTGTCAGAGAACAGGATCACCAAGGAGCACAGACCATGGTAAAAGGTGGACCACTGAAATGCAGAGAAATCAGCACGTGTGCGAACAGAGATTAAGAAATAAGGGGTGAGTTTGCAAGGGGGGTGGGTGGGGGTGTCATGTTAGTGACATTTGCTCCTCTCTCCTGTTTAATTAGAAAAATGGCCTTTACAATTTGCATCTGCAGTGGCTTTCATCTTCAGTGCCATTATTATGCGGGCATATAAAATGGCTTTCTGCATCCACTGTTCTTCCCCCTGCACCCCTCTGGGAACTGACTTCATACCAGTATCAGAACCTAGTGCTGCAGCCGCTATTCCACTCGGGTGTTTTTTTTAGTGTAACGCTTGTCTCACTTTCAGATTTTCTCCAGGCTGTTTTTGTTGGTTAATAATTTTTAAATTAAAAATGCATACATTTTACAGCAAGAAATTTCAATAATTGAGCTGAGAAGGAGCTCTTGAGACGTGTGATCTTGATTCTGCAAGTGCCCTGAGGAAACAATTTGGGAAATCTGCACAGCAAACAACTGGGAAAATAAGTGGACGAGCTGCATCAACAGGATAAAATATTAATTAGGAAAAGAGTGACTCCATCATCAGCAAGAGAGAGATTCTCTGATTGAGCTCAATGAGAGATTGCCTTGCTTTGCCAGCTTGGGGTGCATGGACAGGAAGGCCATGGTGCCTTTAGCAAGCATTCCCCACCCCCTCTTTCTTCCTGTCGCATCAAAGGGTGATTTCAGACGTTACGTGAACACGGTGAACCACAGTGAATACCCACCTGTGGTCACCGTGTCCCGTACGTCTGTTCGCGGCACGCCAGATGTTGGCCACGGTCAATCCCCACATGGGGTTCGTTTGAACCA
>QEPC01011131.1:4949794-4985663 GCA_003113815.1 Sphenodon punctatus
AACCACCCTTGGTGGTTATTTATGCATGTTGCAGGGCTGTATTGGTGCCCTATGCAGCCCTGAAACATGCATAAATAACCACCAAGGGTGGTTAAAGGGTGGTTAGTGTCATGTCTGTTTTCACCCACCCTCTGCATGAGTTTGAACATAGGAGTTTCATTTTTTCAGATACCGGGATACAAAATATATAGAAATGTCAGAGTTAATCATGCTTGAGGTGAAGTAGCCCTGTATGTTAAAGACAACATTGTGTCAAGCATGATAAAAATTATAAATGATACAAACTCTCCCCTGGAATCACTATGAATAGAAATTCCATGTTTATTTATTTAATTAATTTATTTTCTACGATTTCTAGACCACCCTCTCCTGCTACTGTTTAAATGGAAACCTGATAGTAGTGGGGCTATTATTGATAGTGATATTACTGAACACACACACACACACCCCGACCAGGATGCTGACAGTGATTGTGAAATACTGTGGGAGAAAGTTGGCAGTGCAATAATAATGGGATATTTTAAACACCCATTCATTTTTGCAACACGATTAGTTTAAAAATGGATTATTATTATTATTATTATTAAAATTAAAATCATTATGCATGAGCAAAATGACCACCAGGCCCTTCTGCGCATGTGCACCCTCAAATGAAGGCGGCAGCATCACCACCATTTTGGAAATGGGCAGCCAGTCTTCACTGTACCACTCAGCGCCCTCTCCCCCACAGCCATGCTTGTTTAAAAACACCCTCAGAGTGTCCGTAGTCTGTGACTGTTTTTCAAGGCTTAGGAAGTTCATAAGGGAGTGGGAGAATCCTGGGGACATGCTCCCAATGTTCAAGGTAAGTGCTGATTTCAAAGGTGAGGGGAAATGCCAGGGAAGAGATGAGCTAATTAATTCTGCTTCTCAATGCTTGTGGGAACAGAAGTAGAGCGAGGCAGTTACTCTAGAGGCAGTCCACCAGATCAAGAATCCGAGATCTGGTGTACTTATTTGGACACATCCCAAGTGAAGAAAACGCCTACTGTTCGTTTTCTCTTTCAACTCGCAGACACAGGACTTGCATAATTTTATCAATAAAACAAAACCTGACTCGTATGCCTGATTTCTCTTGAAAGCAGAAAAGACACTACTACAGGCCCCCCAAACTCATGCTAGATTGTTATGTGAACAAGAGCCAACACCATCCACATTCCCCACCTGCAGTCTGGAATCTCACACACAGCCATTTCATTTCCATGATTCACAGCCTGTCAGCAGCAAGATGAGTGTTATATGTGTTCTAAGCGACGTGACAGCAACGGCAGGAGATGTTGTTATGGCCATAAAATCATTTAAACAGCTACAGTGACGCTCCAGTCTCTGGAATCAAGTGATTTATTTCCTTCAATCTCCTCTGAAACTGCTGCTGTCTCACCAGCCACAGGCCAGAATGAATGTATGAACCCAAGGTGCCTCTTATCCTGGGCTTGTGGAATCCGATAATAATAGCTAGAGGCACCTCTGCAGATTTTGTACCAGGAAAATAGGAATGTAGGTATGATGTGTTGGTTTGTATTGTACCTCATTACAACTGTCACAGGTCTCTATCATTTGCACTGAATCTTTGACATTATAGAACAGGGATGGGGAATATAAAGCCCAGAGGCTAAATGTGGCCCACGGCTAGTTTTCATTTGTTTTTATTTCACCCCTTTTCCAGGTCCTGAATCTGGCCCCTGGATCTAGTTCCGTTCCCCAAGCACTGAAAGACAGAGTTCAGGATAAGGAAACAGAGATGAGGACATGTACACAAGCATAGGAGACAGATCCATGGCACACATCCATGATCTGGACCTTCCTCTTCTCAAGAACACCCCTTAATTACCCCAATCTCCAACTTCTGTATGGCCCTTGGAACTTGTACTAGTTTTCAAAGTGTCCTCTGGGAAGGTTCTTCACTCCTGTTATAGGATGTAGACTTATTGTAATATATTGTTTATATAATTAACTGTCACCCTTTCAGCCCGAGTGGTTAAGCCGTGTTTGACTGCTTTTGCACTGCTTGAACCACTGACTTTAAAGATGGTAGGTGGTTAGCTTCTTTCAGCATAACAATAATAATAACTAAAAGTAAATAATAGCAGTTAAACACCTTGCACTTTGGGGGCCACATCCTCAGCTGGTGAAAATCAGTGTGACTCCACTAAACTCATTATATACCAACCAGCTGAGACTCCGGCAAATTATATTCAACTATAGTATTTACATCTGTGACAGATTTTATCAGATATAAATCTTCCCATTTTCCCCATTTACAGGCGTTAAAGCACCAAGAGGTGCAGTCATGAGAGTTACAGAAGTCATGAGAGTTACAGTCTACCTGGTAGGAAGTATGGGTGTGAATTTTGTTTTTGTTATTATGATAACAAAAACAAAAATTTTGATTTTGTTTGTTATTGTAATAATGAAAATGACAAATAATAAAAACAAAAATGAATTTTTTAAAAAATAAATAAAAATAATGGGAAAACATTGAACAACATATTTCTGGCTATACCTTTTCTGCTTCTTATTCAAATATGATGAAACTTGGGAAGATTGTACCCCCAATTGGAGGGCACTATGTGTATCAAATTTTGAAAAGATTGGATAAAGTAGACCAATTTAGAAGCAATTGAATGCTGTGATTTTATTATAAGCTCCATACATATTCCTAGCTACAACTTTTTTTTTTACCTTTCATTCAATTTGCATGACACCTGGAAATACTATGTCCCTCAACAAGTTTAACACTCCTGCCAAAGTACAGAAAGATTGGATAAAGTTTCCTGATGTTATAAGCTATTAACTTGAAAATGCATTTCCAGCTGTAACATTTTTATATTCAATCCTTTTTACAAGAAATTTGGCAGTAATGTATAACACACTTTACCTGTCATGGCTGCCAAACTACAGTACAATTTGATAAAGTGACCCAATTTTAAAAGCAATTTAAGTTGTCTCCTTGAAGACCATTATTCAGATAAATAGCAGCACATGCAGTGCCAGTCAGAGGCAGGCACCTGGCATGGCAGTGGGAGGGGACTATAGGAGGGAGGATGGGGGAGGAACCCAACAGACTGACAGACACATTCACTGGTGAATTACTGCATGTATCCAGCATTACAGGACCAATTGGTGGTGTCTTTGAGGCAGGCATAGGGCCAGCCGGGCAGCCCTGAGGTGGGCATAGAAGGGACATAACTGGGACTTTGGGGATACCATCCCAGAAATCAACAGATATTTTACACATCCAGGCTGTCCAGTTATCATCACAATCACATCCTGCAGTACTGTGACAGAGGACATAAAAGAATCTCTATTGACTGTTTCCTAAACAGATGCTTCCGACTTCCCAGTAACAAGTGGGGGAGAGATGTTGGGATGGTCACAGCACAGAATGAGGATATTTGCTTGACATTTCTGCTGGCAATTGGCATCACAAACCAATCTTATACCACAGTGTCACGTAAGAGAATCCCTGGTATAGGCTTATTCTCTGCATATGCTGTGCAGGCATATACAACTGGGACCCTTTATCACATCTTTCTGATATTTGGGAGAGATGATCCTGAAAGTGTGAGATACAGCCCTGACAAATTTCATGTATACTGGTTGGTCTACAAAGATGTTACAGTCAGACATACATTTATAAGTTAATTGCGTATACCACCAGGACCCTTCATCCAATACTTCTGAAAACTGGGTCACTTTATCAAATTGTTATGTATACCGGCAGGCATGACAGGGAAGGTGTGTGATATATATCTGCCAAATTATTTGTAAACAGGATGGAATATAAAAATATGACAGCCAGAAATGTACTTTCAAGTTAATAGCTTAAACATCCGGGCATTTTATCCAATCTTTCTGAAATTTGGCATGATTAGTACACTAATGAAGGGACATAAACTTTTCAGGTTTCATGAATATTGAATAGAAGATAAAAAAGATGTATCCAGTAATGTGTATGGAGCTTTTCTTAAAATCACAACATTCAATTACTTCTAAATTTGGTTCCCTTTATCCATTCTTTTCAAACTTTGGTACTCATAGTGTCCTCCACTGGCGGTACAATCTCCCCATGTTTTATCAGAATTGAATATGAAACAAAAAAGTTATAGCTGGAACTACCTTTTTCAGTCTTTTCTCATTATTTCAAAAACAAAAATTCATTTTTGGTTTTGTTTTCGTGATTATTATTTGTTGGTTTCTTTGTTACAATAATTAATATGAAATGCACACCCCTAGTGGGGTGGAGTCCAAAGACAACTGATGGAAAACATTTTATTTGAGTCCCAGATTAAAGCATTTTTCTTTTGGACTGACCCTAAAACTACCTTTTGTTCTTCTAAGAGAAATTGTGTTCAAATAAATATGTTTCTGGATGGGAGGGGGAATAATGTTTTTGACAAAACCTTTTCTGCAGGGGGAAAAGTTTTTTGAAAAAACTCTTTCAGCAAGTCCAAATTATCATTATTAATTTGTCAAAAATTAACATCAGACAGGCTCTTTGGCTGTCCTTGTTAATCTCCTTCACACCTATATACCCACACATGTTTGGATGCACAATGAGTTTAGCTCAGTCCTTGGTTGTTAATACACATTACACCTGGTAATTGTTCAGCATTGCCAACACAGGCAACCAGCATGTACCAGGTTGATTACACAAAACACCTCATAAGTAGTCATTGGTTCAGATAACAGCTACGCATGAGCTGGTTGGGAAGAGAGAAGGCTACTGGGAGCAGTGGTGGTAGGAGCAGTGGTGGAAGGTCCAAGGGGCATTAACTCACTGCTCCCCAGGACCTGCTGTTGCAACCCCATCCACCAGGACCTGCTATCACCACCACTGCTCCTGCTCCTCCTCTGTCATTCCCTGCTTGGCACCTTGGCCACCACACTTAACTGGGTCAGGGATGTAATGAGTCCCAGACCCAGATGTAGGTAAGTCCCAGAAAGCAGTATGTGGCAGTGGCAGAATCATCAGCAGGTTCCACTGAAGCATCCGTGGAAATGTCATGGAGCTGTAATGTGTTGTTGATAATCCCAGGGAGGGATCCACTGTTGCTCCTGCCACCATTGCTTGATCCAAAAGCCATCTGAGCCCACCATGCAGGGCAAGCAAATAGCTGGCACACAGCCAATTTCAGATACACATTGTGCTAGGTGCATCTTTCAAACCTAAAACATGCTCCTAATGTAACATGCAATAAGACCCAACATTGCACCCAGACATCGTACAAGGTGGACATCAAACGTCTCCACTGTATTACGAGTCATGACATGATCCTAGCCTCATTCCATGACACACCTCAAAGTTGAAGTTCTTTTTTTACTGTTACCTTCCCATGCCATTCTAGCTCTTCCACAACATCCTTTACTGCCTCTTAACAGCCAGTCCATCACCAGCTTAAATATCCTGTGCTTCTGCGTGAAGCCCTGCTCTCAAAATTTCACTCACATTTGGCTGTTTAGTTCCTTACCATGATTCTTTATCAGTAGCTTTCTGTCTTGAGTTGATTGAAGTCACTTTCCCAAGACATCTGCTCTCCCTGACATTCAGCCTCTTTTCCATTCTCTGAGCGACTGGCTCTGTTTCTGCCCCAGAGAACAGTGCAGATACTGAATTAATGCTATATAGAGTCTTCCGTTTGCTATTATCAGCTTTATTATTGCCCAAGATGTTATCCAGCTTACTTATCATTGTAGTTTTCCATGTTCTTGCCCTCATTTTTTTCTCATCTTTTCTACCATGTGTTGTCTGGTTCCTCATATAAGAAAATGTGTTCATGTTCTCTATGGCAAAGCCTCAGATTGAAATCCAAGGGCTTCAATCACCCATCAAGTGAGTTTCAGTTAGGATTATGAAATGGATAGAAAAGCCAACAACCTTGTGAGGGCTTGAGGTGGGTTGTTTTTTTTTAAAGATTCAAAAATCCAAGCCCAGCAGCTGAGGAAAACCCTGCATGATTTTCAAAAGATATTGTGCTAGTGCAAAACTGATAGTAGATTCTGTATTTATGAATATTATATTTACATTTTCAGATACCACTCAATATCTGAATGGATATTCATCTCAACACTCCTGTGTTCTTTGGTCATTTTTGGTCTGATATTTCTGAAACAAAATGACTGACAATACCAAACTAAAAAATAATAATAATCTTTAAATAATTAATAAAATATATAAATAAATGAGTAATTATTGTGTTTTCTACCTACCTGATGGACCTGAATTTAAGCTGGTGAATGTGACAAATACAGTATTTGCCATGGATACTCATTACATATCTACACTGTACCTCTGTCTACTGAAGGCTGAAACATCCAGTGTACTCCACTCATGTAAAGATGATAAAACACAGTAGAAAAAAAAAATTCTGCCCAGAAAAATTGCCCCATTTGATTGGGCTATCCATGATATGCTCAGCATGCATGAGAGTCCGAGACACTGTGAAGTTATAGACTCAGAATAATTGGTAACGAGTATTGCCTGGGAATGAAAAAGGTGGCAGCAAAGAGATCTTTAAGGGTCCTGTGCAGGCAGGAAACTGGAGAGAGGTGGGTAATGGTTGCACTGTAGATCCAAGAGACTTGAAGCCCTCACCAAGTTGAAAAACAGCCTTTCGACTATTTACATAATTGTTGCCCTTTGCCTCAGTCCCAAGAAGAAAATCAATTTGCTTGGCAAATAAGTTGGCAGAATAGGCATTAATGAATCCTAAATTAGTCCCACTTCCAGGTTGCAAAAATTTATCATTTTATCAGGATTTTTATATTTAGTACATAAGAACATAAGAAGTGTCATGTTGAGTCAAACTGATGGTCCGCTGATCAGCATCCTGTCTCTGACAGTTTCCACTGTTGATCACTTTAGAGAAGTACCTAACAGGTCATAATGGGACAATGCATTCTCTGTTGTTCACTCCCAGCTCCCAGTAAGAGACTGATAGTAAGAAACTAAGACCACATTCACACCTGCTGGTCCACACAGATTTTGGCTCCAGAAAAGAATCCAGAAGCCAAAACATGTGTGGGGTTTGTTTGGTACAACATGATGCTGTCCATGAAGCAGGAGGTCCCCGGGCACCACAGTCCAGAAAACGGCTGGAAATTCCCTGTGAGAGAGGGAATTTTGGTGTTGGCTTTGCCGGCAATCAGCTGGAAGAGTGCAGAGCTGGAGTATGAATAGTAAGTATGAACATTAAAATTTGATAAAAATCAAATTGGAAGTTTAATTATCAGAAAAAAACACTTCTCACGTTAGATTGGTGAAGTACTTGTGTTAGAAGCCAGGATGCCAGTCATGTTACAGCAGTATGAATGCTGCCATTGTTACAGCATTCCACCTGTGCAACCAAATAGCTGTCATTGACTATGTCACTACTGAGCAGTGCTGGTTTTGCAACAACAACCTATTATCCAGGTGGAAATCTTTGTATCCCACGATCTCCGCCGGGAGATGGGCGCAGGATGTTCAACATTCCTGATCCTGCTAGATCTCTTGGCCGCTTTCGATACAGTGGATCATGAGCTGCTGTTGAGATGACTGTGAGACCTGGGGGGGTCTGGACGGGACTGTCCTTGGATGGTTCTGCTCATTCCTCTTGGGGAGAAGCCAGCGGGTGGTGCTGGAAGCTGGAACATCAAGCACCAGGGCCTTGACCTGTGGCGTTCCGTAGGGTTCAATCCTGTCTCCACTATTATTTAATGTGTGCATGCAGCCCTTGGGGGAGATTGTGAGAGGGTTCGGGGTGCGTTGTCACCAATATGCTGATGATACTCAGCTGCTCCTCTCGTTTTCAACTGACCCAGGTCCTGCTGTCTCATTACTTTCCCAATGTTTGGAGGCCCTGGAAACTGGATGAGGCACAGCAGACTGAAGCTCAATCCCGACAAGACGGAGGTGATGGTGGTGGGCAGGGTGACCAAGGTTCTTGCACCCCTTATAGGGGGCTGTGTGTCTGTCTTCCTGTAGCCCAGCAGGTTCAGAGTCTGGGGGTGCTTTTGGATGCGGACCTCTGCCTGGATT
Organism: Sphenodon punctatus; assembly: GCA_003113815.1. Taxonomy (NCBI): domain Eukaryota; kingdom Metazoa; phylum Chordata; class Lepidosauria; order Sphenodontia; family Sphenodontidae; genus Sphenodon; species Sphenodon punctatus. The sequence continues at coordinate 4,957,854 of QEPC01011131.1, forward strand.
GGCAGGTGGAGGCGGTGGCTAAAGCCGCCTTTTGCCAGTTGTATCTGGTGCGGAGGCTGCTTCCATACATTTCTGGGCCCGACTTGGCCACCCTCACCCATGCCTTCATCACCTCGAGGCTAGACTACAGCAACACACTCTACATGGGGCTTCCCTTGATACTGGTTCAGAGGCTGCAGCCAGTGAAGAATGCGGTGGCCCGTCTCCTTACAGGGACGTGTCAGCGGGAGGATATAACACCTGTGCTCTGCACTCTGCACTGGCTGCCCATAGCGTACCAAGCCAGATTCAAGGTGTTAGCCCTGCACGGTCTTGGCCCCTCATACCTCAGGGACTGTCTCACCTTCCGCCCCTCAGAGCAATCCCTTCTGTCAGCTGGGGGCACCTTTCTGGAGGTTTCCCAGGTAAAACGGGGGGACATAATGGAGAGGGCATTCTTGGTGGCCGGGCTGCGACTTTGGAACTCCCTCCCGGAGGAATCCCACCTGGCCCCAGGTCTGCTGGCCTTTCTCCGGGCCTGCAAGACCTGACTGTTCGCTTCCTCTCCCACCTGGGGTCCGTATGACAAGTAGTATCATGGGTAACACACTGGAAATGCTGATCAGCTAGTCTGAATTTTTCCTCCTGAATATAAAAACCTAGAGCAACATGGAAGGGATGTCAAGGTAGCTGTCTTTTCGAGGTTAATATATTTCCTTGTCTATCACTGTAGCAAATTTTTAATGGTTCTCTGCAGTTAGTTATTCTAGGAAAAGGTGTGAGTGGCGGTGGGATGAAGAGGAGGGCAGAGATGTTTGAGTTTCAGAATATGTCTTTGATTAATGTGTCCTTGCAAGGTATAACTTTGCTACCAGCAAATCCATCAGAACTGACATGAGGTAATTTTGATCAGATCCATATCCAATATCATATATTGGATGCTGTGTCTGCTGTTGCTGGGACAGGGGCAGCTGTGATTGGGGGAGCTCTCTGCCACTCTGCTCTTCCCTCCCTCTTCCCCAGGTAATAACATCAAGGGTGGGGCCCTTTGGGCGCCAGCTGAAGTGCGATGCCCAAAGGGTGTTGGCTGTTGTCTGGGCCGTTTTCTGGACTGTGGTGCCCGGGGACCCCCTGCTTCATGGACAGCATCATTGCCATCCATGGCTCTTCTCTGCTCCTGTCACTGCCGCCCCAACATGCTGTTGCTGCTGCTGGATCTGCTCCCGGACCCATTGCCTGCTGCTACCACCATCTAGAGCCATGCTGCCCAGTCCCAAAGGTATCAACTCCCCCCTCCCCCATTTGGAGGCGCCAGGGTGCACAGCCGGGACTTTCGGGGCCTGATGCGGCCAAAAGCGGCTTGCCACTCAACAGGTGTTGCAGGCAGGCACCACAGGCAGTGTGTGGCCCTTAGTGGGACTGAGGGGATTAGGGGCAGGAGGCTTCTATTTTTTAGTTTTGTGGTTTTAAGGGGGTTTTGGGGGGAATGAGGCAGGTGTTGTATGAGGGTGGGGGTATGGGGAATGGGTTAGGGAGGATAGGGGAGAGGAGGGGAGGTGGCCCTTGGGGAGGGTGAGTGGGGCCTTCCATTGAGACGCGGGGGGAACTCCCTCAATAATAAGGGATGGGAACTCCCAATGAGAGAGGGAGCCTTGAGGGGAGTTCTGGGGAGGGGTGGGTGAGTTCTCCCCCTGGTGAGATGGGGGGCATTGCCCGTATGATAGGGAAGGGGGATTCCCTGTGAGAGAGGGAATCCCAGGGGGAGGGGGGCAAGGGATATTTTGGGGAAAGGGGGTGGGGAACTCTGAGGGCTCTGGGGGAGCAGCTGATAGGAGAGGTCAAAATGGTGTGGAGGGGAAGGGAGGAGCGGCTATAGGGGTGGTTCTGGGACAGGGATGGTATGGTCCATGGGGGTGTGTTTGGTTTGGGGCTCACAGGGGACCTAGGTCCCTAGTGGAGGTCAAAAGAGCCTTCCCCCCCACTGGAGGTGAAGGAGGAGCAGGGTCTAAGGTCTACCAGTGGGGAGCTGATGCTTTTAAATGAAAGGTCCATGGCAAATAAGGCTCCAGGAATCCGAGATCAAATCTTGGATGGGGTTGCGGACCTTGTATGTATCATGGAAATCTGGCTGGATGAGGAGGCGGGGCCAATCTTGGCCGATCTTGTTGCAACTGGGTATGCTTTGCAGCACCAGACCCACACTGGGGGCCAGGAAGGTGGTGTAGCTATTATTTTTAGAGAGACATGGTCTGTTAGGAAGTATCCAGTTCAGGAGATCCCGGGGTTCGAGGCCCTCCATGTGGTGTTCAATTTGGCTGGGGGCAATTTAGGGGTACTGCTGATGTACTGGGCCCCTTCCTGCCTTTTAGCATCCCTTGCTGCTCTAGCAGAGCTGGTCTCGGTGGTGGTGCTGAACTCCAGGACTTTGGTCCTGGGGGACTTCAATACCCATGCTGATACCGGCCTTGTGGGAGCGGAGAAAGAGTTCATGGCCACCATGGCAACCATGGACTTCTCGCAAGCTGTTAATTGCCCGACCATGTGTTGGGGGGGAATACCCTTGACCTGGTGTTCTGCTCTGGTCTCAAGGCGGGTGATCTGGAAGTGGGGGATGTGAGGGTCACTCCCTTGTCATGGAGGTATCATTACCTTCTACAGGCCAGTCTCTCGGTGCACCACCTCCAGAAGGGGAAGGGACCAGTTAGGTTGATCTGCCCTTTGAGGCTAATGGAACCTCTACGGTTCCAGAAGGCTCTGGGGGATTTTACCTTAGACCCTGATGGTAATTCTGTTGATGAACTCGTCCGGGTCTGGAACACCTTGCTCGGGGAGGCCATTGACAGGGTGGCTCAGAGACATCTCCTACCTCTGTCCTGTCACCGCAGGCCCCCTTGGTTTACCGAGGGGCTCTGGTGTATGAAGCAGGCAGGTAGGTGACTAGAGCGATGCTGACATCGGACTTGCGCTGAATCCGACCGACTTCTCCATAGGAGCCATTTGCAGTCCTATGTTGAGGCTGTGAGGATGTCAAAGAAAGTGTTCTTTGCCACCCTCATAGCATCTGCAAAGTCACGTCCAGCAGAGCTGTTCTGGGTGGTGCGGGGGCTGGTCAGTCCGGCCTCCCTCTGCCTGGATGGGGACGTGACCCAGGCCCACTGTGAGAAGTTTTCCACCCACTGTCAGGAGCCGTGGAGTGGCGAGGTGGCAGGGAACCCGACGGCGAACAGCTGCGGTGGCTGGGGGGCTCTCTGGGAGCGTCGGTGTCAGCATGCAGTTCCCCCCTACCTGAGCTCTGAAGCAGAGTGTCAGGGCGGGCTCCACCCACAGCATGGGGAGAGAGTCATGCAGCTCAGCTGCGGGTTGGAGCCCCACCCTGAGCACACCTGGCCCTGATTAAGACCTTTTCCCATAAAGGGAACCGGCAGGGCCTGAGCTCCCCGCCGGTAATCATTCATGAGAGACTGGCCCCAGAGTGATTGTGTTTCATTGTGTCCTTAACCTTNGTCATGCAGCTCAGCTGCGGGTTGGGGCCCCACCCTGAGCACACCTGGCCCTGATTAAGACCTTTTCCCATAAAGGGAACCGGCGGGGCCTGAGCTCCCCACCGGTAATCATTCGTGAGAGACTGGCCCCAGAGTGATTTTGTTTCATTGTGTCCTTAACCTTGAGAGTATCGAGTGGAGAGTGCCTGACCCCTGTGTATCCCCTTCCTGAAGTGACCATTGTGGAGTGAGTGAGTATGTGTGTTTGTCTTGTAGTGTAAGTTTCTGTATATTAGTGTTTAGTGAGTCTTGGGTGGTGGTTACCCAGTCCTTATATATCCTTTCCTTGTTTAAGACCTGCACTCTCTATCCTTGCGCAGAAGCCCTTGTCCTATTCACCATCTTGTTCCTTGATTCCCATTCCTTTCTCCCTTTCCCTTTCCCCTGTGGGGTCTCCTCCCTTGTTCCTTTGACCTGCACCTTTCCTCCCGCACCAGGTGCCTTGGGCCCGAGAAATTCCCCGAGCGTGTGGTTCCCTCTCTTGTCTGTCCTTGTCGATAGGGGCAATAGGCTCTCTCTCAGTCCCAATGATGAAAAGGGTTGCCCTTCGTTGCTGAGGGAAAGCCCACCCAACACCCTGAGGGACATTACTTCCCAGATAGAGATCCACCAGAGAGAGAGAGTCACCTCTAGTGTGCGTGTCTGCCCTGATATTGTAGGAGAAGCCTTTCTGTGGACCCCTCCTCGTCCCTTCCCGCCCTTCCAGGGGGGACCCTCTGTGGCCCCTGTATTCCCTACCCCTTCCTCAGCTGCAACCTTCCCCCGGGACACCTTCCCCAGTGACACCCACTTTACAGACAAGATCGCTCGGCAACTTCAACACTGGATTAAGGGCAGTAGAGGTGGAGCGCGAGGCTATGGAGGCCTCGTCTGGTCCAGCTTCTTGGGATGAATTTCAGGAAGCGACGCCAGCTGATGTTGTGAATGTTCTGGGGTCTGTTAAAGCTACCAGATGTGAATTAGACCCATGCTCTTCCTGGTTGGTGAAGGCCTCCAGGGATATGTTGGGGATGGGGCTGACGAGGGTAATCAATGCATCCCTTCAGCAGGGGGGACTGCCCCCCGGTCTCAAGGAGGCTGTGGTGCACCCCCTGCTGAAGAAGCCATCTTTGGATGTGGATGCACTCACCAGTTACTGACCTGTCTCTAATCTTCCCTTTTTAGGGAAGGTTATTGAACGGGCGGTGGCACTGCAGCTCCAGGCGCATCTTGATGGCATCAGTTTCCTTGACCCATTTCAATTTGGGTTCCGCCCTGGCTATGGTACAGAGATGGTGCTGGTGGCCTTGGTGGATTATCTCCACTGGGAGATGGATGCAGGACGTTCAACATTTCTGGTCCTGATAGATCTCTCAGCTACTTTTGATACAGTGGACCATGGGCTGCTCTTGAGATGATTATGAGCCCTGGGGGGCCTGGACAGGACTGTTCTTGAAAGGTTCCGCTCATTACTCTCAGGGAAAAGCCAGTGAGTTGTCCTGGGGGCTGAATCATCTAGGCCCCGGGCCCTGGAATGTGGCATTCCACAAGGTTCCATTCTGTCTCCATTGTTGTTTAATGTGTATACGCAGCCCTTGGGGGAGATCGTGAGAGGGCTTGGTATGTGTTGATACCAATATGTTGATGACACCCAGCTTTACCTCTCTTTTTCAACTGACCCAGGTCCTGCCGTCTCAGTACTGTCCCAAAGTTTTGAGGCTGTGGTGGATTGGTTGCGGCAGAGCAGACTGAAACTCAATCCTGATAACATGGAGGTGATGGTGGTGGGTAGGGCGAAGGAGGTGTTGGCCCCCCTTCGTAGAGGGGGTCCTCCCTCCCATAGCCCAGCAGGTTCGGAGTCTGGGAATATTGTTGGACTCAGATCTCCACCTGGATCGGCAGCTGGAGGCGGTGGCTAAAGCTGCCTTATGCCAGCTGTATCCGGTGCAGAGGCTGAGTCCATATGTTTCCAGACCCGACCTGGCCACCATCATTCATGCTTTCATCACCTCGAGGCTGGACTACTGGAACGTGCTCTATGTGGGGCTTCCCTTGATGCTGGTTCAGAGGCTGCAGCTAGTGCAGAATGCTGCGGCTCGTCTCCTTACGGGGACGAGCCAACAGAAGTACATCACCCCCATGCTCCACGCGCTGCACTGGCTGCCTATAGTGTACCTAGTCACATTCAAGGTGTTGGTTTTGACCTATAAAACCCTATAGGGTCTTGGCCCTTCATACCACAGGGACCACCTCACCTTCCGCACCCCTGGGCATCCCCTTCAGTCCATGGGGGGCGCCTTCCTGGAGGTCCCCCGTGTAAAGCGAGGGCCCACAATGGAGAGGATGTTCTCGGTGGTCGGGCCGCAACTATGGAACTTCCTCCTGGAAGGAGTCCATTTGGTCCCAAATTTGATGGCTTTCCGCTGGGCCTGCAAACGTGGCTGTTCTCCCAGGCCTTCGGAGGAGGGGAGGGGGGTTGGAAGGGGTGGTGGTTGGGGGTGGTTGGTTTTGAGGGCTTTTTTTAGATGTTTTAATTGTTGTGTTTTACTGTTATTTTAACTATTGCTATTTTTTTATGTTGTAAGCCGCCCCAAGATGTCATGGGCATGAGGGGGCAGCTAAGAAATATAACTAACTAAATAAAATAAATAAAATATATATTTGATGGGGTCTCTGGTGTGTTTTCATAGAAGGAGAAAAAAGAAATCTAAAGTTTTGTATATTTTATTTGTTTTAGGGTTTTTTGTTTAAAAAGAGAGAGAGAGAGAGAGAGAGAGAGAGAGAGAGAGAGATCCTCAATGTCCAAGATTTTTTTTTAAAAAAAATTGAATGTTTGTTCCAAGCAAAAAAAAGAAAAAAAAGAAAAATAAATGCAACAACTTTTGTTTTTGGAAAGGGAGAGTATTTTTGCAAAAAGAACCATTGCTCCTGCATCTGGGAGGGTGACCTTGGCATCCTCTCCACTACAGCCTCATCTGATGCTTTGGATGCTCTTGTCCCAACTCTTCCCCCATCCTGTCAGACATGCTAAACCCCAGCCTTGACTTACTACTCAAATCTGCTTCCTACGTACTTGTGCCCACTTTGCAGAGCGTCTCTGGCTAAAATCCTGCTCCTGTGCTGACTTCCAACACCACAAATTCATGCTCACCCCCTTCAGTTCAGCTATTGCCCTTGTCAAACAAGCTTACTATGTCCATCTGACTGACTCTTTTGCCACCAATTCCCGCCGTCTCTAACTACCTCCTCCTCTCCCCACATCTTTGCTCTCTGCCCAGGTTCTAGCTAATTTTTTCTCTGGCAAGATTCACCTAGAGTTCCCCGTCAAGTCCCCTCAACCCCCTTCACTCCCCTCCTCTTCCACAAGCATGTCACCCTTTCTTCTTTTTCTGAAGTTACCAAGGAGGAAATCACCCACCTTCTCTCCTCCCCGAAAGTCACCACTTGTTCCTTGGATCCTGTCACCACCCATCTTTTCTGTTCTATCCCCTCCATTTGTCACAACCTCAATTTATCATTTTCCACTGCGACCATTCCTGCTGCCTTCAAACATGCTGCGGTCACACCATTCCTCAAGAAACCTTTACTGGACCCTACTTGCCCTGCTAACTACCATCCCATCTCCCTCCTCCCCTTTGCACCCAAACTGCTTGAGTGTACTGTTCATAACTGCTGCCTAGACTCCTTGTGACTCTGGCCATTCTTGATTCACTCCAATCTGGCTTCTGTCAACTTCATTCCATGGAGACAGCCCTTGTCAAAGTTTCCAATGATCTCTTCATGGCCAAGACCAGGGGCCATTACTCTATTCTCATCCTCCTTGGCCTATTTATCTGCTGCTTTTGACACCGTTGACCACCACCTACTCCTTGACACTATGTCCTCTTTTGGATTTCGGGACTGGTTCTCATCTTACCTCTCCCACTGCACATATAGTGTATCCTTTAGTGGTTCCTCTTCCACTGCTATCCCACTATCAGTTGGTGTACCTAAGGGCTTAGTCCTGGGCCCTCTTCTCTTCTCCTTCTACACTTGTTCCCTTGGTGCTCTGATCTCCTCCTATGGCTTTTAGTACCATCTTTATATTATATTTTAATTTATTTTTAATTCATTTTTATCCCACTCTGCCTCTGGCAGCTCTCGGTGGCTTAACTTTATACTGATGATTCTCAGCTCTATCTCTCTGTACCAGAACTATCACCCAGAATTCAGTCCCGAATCTCAGCCTGCCTGTCTGACATCACTGCCTGGATGTTTCACCGCCACCTTAAATTTAACATGACCAAGACAGAAGTTCTTATCTTTCCTCCGAAACCCACTTCTCCCCTCCCACGTTGGGAGATAAACATAAAATTTCCAGCTGGAAGATTCCACACTGAAAAGTTTCGCCGAGTCAGGTAATGTCATCAAACAGCCCCACATTTTAAACGTGGGGCATTCAACAGTTATGAATCAAACACCACATAATCACAACACTGGCTTAAAATCATGAGATTTTGTTTTTAAAGAATACACTTGAGGTTTTTTTTATTTGTTCATGGTGGAAATATTTGATCCACATTTCTATGCCATCATGAGGACTAGAAACTTAATTCTGTTGTCATGAAAGCTGAGATTATGACATGGCCACGTAATCTCAGCCAGGAGCTGGTCCTTCACCAAAAGGACCTATCAATTTAATGAGCTTCATGATAAAATTGCAAGTGTTGACAACTCTGTTCTCCTCTTCCTGATTTGGGAACTTATAGGATTTTGGGTGCTTCTTTTCCCAGAAACGTTTCTGATCACCTTCTCTGGGGAGACCTATTTAAATGCCTGACCTGTAAGCCCTCTGATTTTCATCTACAAATTATCTGGAAGGAGGGGAGAGCCAGCCTGGTGCACTTTCCTTCCACCCACTCTCAGCAGCCCGGCGAATCCCTCTCCCATGTAAGGGGCTTGCAATTTTGCAGCACCTTTTCTTTTATGGAAACCACATACTAAGTTGATGTCTATGGTGGTCATACCTTCCCTTTAAAAGAGAACACCTATGAAAAATCCATGTTCCAGGGCTGCATTGGTTCCAGTGCAGCCCTGCAACATATATTTTTTGTAAATGTCCTCTTTTAAAGGGGAGGTATGGTCACCCTCTTGATGTTTCACAAGCATGTACATTTTAGGTCATGCAGATCATGTAAATCAATTCAAAGTTCCCACTGAGTGGAGGCCCATCAGGCAGGCATAGCTAAGGCAAGACAGTTTCTTTGGCCTCCAGCACACAAAAGAGTGATGTTTCCAGCATCATGTCCAACTGCCTTTGACCTCCACAACCCAACCGCCAGCCAGCCAAGTACTGATGGGTCAAATGGAGGCAGTTATTTAATGTTAGACAAAGCAGGACTCAAACCCACAACCTTGGGTGTTAACAGACATCACACTGGCCTGGCCCGGTTCAACTCGCTTTGGCCTGACTGGGCCTGTGTGATGCCTGTACATTTGTTCTGGGCCTACCAGATGCGGGCCCTGGACAAACCCCTCCCGGAGTGGCAGCTAGGTCTAGACTGCGGACCTGGATCACAGCAGGCTCACAGTCCAGGCTCAGCAGCCGCCCAGCTGGGCCAAAGTGGGTGGAATCTGGTGGGAACATTTGTTTCCAGCCCTGGCTACTTCCAGCATGGGGAACTGCTAAGGTACCCAGCCATGACTGGCTGTAATAAGCAGCCATGGCTGACCATCATGGTGGGGGGAGAGGGCTGGACAACAGCATCAGCGAGGGGGTGTGGCCAGGTGGCCACATGTTGCTCCCTGTTCCCCTTGCCCATCTGGGGAAAGCCATGGGAATGTATGTTCCCACAACCAGGGCTCGCCCAGCCGGGGGAAGTCTACCTCCCTCCGGCAGATGGGACAGACATCCTTGTGTTGTCTGTTAAGACACCTTCAGTGATGTAACTGGATACCTTAACTACCCAGCCACCACAGCATATAGTAAATTATATAAATAATATTTAAAGATAATTTTTAGATTATTATCATTCTGCTTGTTACTTTAGGACTCAGCTTAACAATAATGACTAGTACGTCCTTTGTTAATATCACAACAGATTTTCCTTGCTACATTTCAGTTTAATTAATCTCCGCAGTTCCACAACTACAGCTGCTTAGTGGGGTCTAATATGCCCAAAAGATCTTTGGGGATCCAAAAACAAGAACAGCCTTTTGCTTCTACCTCTAGAGCAGTAAGTGGGCACATTATTCCTAGAAGTGCTGCTCTCAGAGGACGGTTTCTAGGAATAACATGACAGCAAAGAACAGCTTCAGGTAGCTAAGTGGTTTTGCAGCCAGCATCTTGTGACCGGTCTGGATAGGTTAGAAGCCAGCTATTCCACTACCACACCCCTAGCTAGGATGATTTTCTCAAAAGCAATTCTCTTATTTCCTCTGCAGCCCACACCGATACAGAATGTCAGGCAGAAGACCCCAATATCCCAACATGCTGAGTCTGTTTTTCTCCGAGATTCTCACCTATACCCCTCCCTCATTATCGTTAGTTGTGATACTTATTGCAGTAGTTTCTCAGAGCCTCCCAGTCACAGAATAAAGCCCCATTGTGCTAGGCATTTACGTATACAGAACAAAAAGGCTAGGTTACTTTTTTTTTTTTTAAACCAAGCAAAATTTCAATGAATAATTCAGGTTCAACTGAAACAGTTTTTGAAGGGCTTTTGTGTTTGCAGGGATGGGGAGAGAGGAATACTCTAGCAGTAATGAGTGACCCCAAAAGCTGTTGCAGAGAAAAACTGGAAAACATGGACCCAGTAAGTTCAAACACTGGAGAGAAAAATTAAAAACAAAACCACACACAAGAACCCTTAAATCGCTATTTTTAGGGGGGGGGGGATTGAGGTCCCCTCCCTCTGCCCCAGGGAAAAAGTTACTCTCTTCCCTGATGCTCTCCTGCACATTCCTATTCTCCAGGCCATCCCCCTGGCAGCACGTGGTTTCTCCCTGCTTCAGAAGCTTACATTTAGGAACAGGTAATAGCAACTTTATTCCCTAGCTAGCTCCTTGACCTTAAATATTGCAAGGGAGGGCTAAACCTCCTAGTCACCCTCCTCCTATGGTTGGGACCCAGAAGGGCAGCAGTGACTAAGGGACTGAATTTGGCTTCACCCTCCCAGTCTTGAAAGAAGTTACTGACTGAGGTATTCTGTCACTGTGACATGGTCTAGATAGGAATGGAAATGGGCAATTCCCCCAGTAATGTCTCCCTCCCCTAAAACACTGCCTCCCTCTTGCTAACATCTATCCCGTATGCAGATGAAGAATCCAGCCAGAATTCCAAAGGAAGGTTAAAGTGAATTCAAGACATTGCCTTAGTGGCGAATCAGACAAAGAACCATCTCAGTCATGTCTCTGTACAAAAATGGGTTTGTTTCTGAATCTTTGTTTTCTTCTAATCAAATCATTCAGCATACATCCGTTCAGGCACAGTCATGAAATACACTGGAGAGGGTACAATGCAGGTAATGAAACCACAAAATACACCCGAGTCCCTCTTAGCAGCAGTTTCGATTGGCCAGGCCCTAAAGCTGTGTGTAAATGGAACCAATCACACCTATCTTCTGCGTATTCACATCTGCATTTGGAGCATCTGTTACACAAGGCTCTCCTTAGCAACAGAACTCCTGCAGGACCTGCTGCTGACACTTACTCTTTCTCTCTCTGTAGTGTTACATTGAATCTTTTGTTACTGCCTGCCCACATTGATGGAAGCTTTAGAAATATCAAGCCCTATTGTACCCCAGGCTGTATGGTGATAGCAACGGAAAAGTGTGAAGATAGCAATTTGTGTCACAAAGTAAACAAACACAAGGCTTTATCCCCTTTCCCTATCCAGCTGTCATGTCACCCCTGCAATAAGATAAATGTGGTATCTGCACAGCCACATCGCCCTAGCCACTGTTACATGGGCAGTGGCTAGTAGAGAAATGGGAGGGGGTGGGGGGAAGAGTGGTGAACTGTGCGAGGGCAGTGAGCTACTATAGCATCAGCCATCCCAGAGGATTTGGTCAGGGGTAGGACCGTAATAGGTATTCAATGTAGTACCCATGGGTAATCACTGCATTTTCAAGTACTGCATCCTGTATTTGACAGCTTACCTGCGTACAAATCAGATACCCATAAACCCCCCAAATTGAGTACTTCTGGTGCTGCTTTTTCAGTTTTCTGATTCCCAATCAGTATATTGGTATACCGATATGTACATGGAGTTAGAAAACCCCCAAAATTGACACATTAAAAAAAATAAAAGTGACAGGGATTAGTTTTCTGGGATCAGAAAACCGATTGATTTTCTGGGACAGGAAAGCTATTATAAATGTTTTAAGAAGTGGGAGGGGAGTCTAAAAATTGGAACCAGAAGTAGTTTTCTGGGACCAGAAGTTTATTTAAATGTATTTATTTATTTTTCACATTTTTACCCCACCCTTCTCCATAGACTCAGGGCGGCATACAACATTAAAGATATAAAATACAATAAAACACATTAACATTTCTTAGAACTCCAACATTACTCCATCATCACCCCAACCATGCACATACCCCTTCCTTTATCCCCACCTACTGTCTAAACATTGCCTTAAAAATGTTGAATGTTACAGAAACCTAATAAATCAACATTGGGAGTAGGGCTGAAATGCGAAGCCTAATGCTTCTCGTGAGAATGTCCCAAGATCTCACAAGGGTTAAGAGATCTTGCAATGTTCTCAAAATGCGACCTCCTCAATCCCTTTGAATTTACAAGCATGGTTAGCACTTATAAATTTGAAAGGCTGATTTCCTCCTAGCCTATCAGCTGATACACAAAAAACGCTGGGGCTCCTGGCTCTCGCTAGCTTATCAGCTGATAGGTAGGAAGGAGAAGACCCCTAATTAATCATTTTAAAATTTACATGCATGACTAGCACTTATAAATTTCAAAGACTGGCTTCATCCCCAGCTTAACATATGACAAAAAAACAACAACACCCCAACACCCTCAGGCTATCAGCTGATAGTCAGGGAAGAGAAAGTCCTTGGGGCTCTTGCCCCACCCTCAATTGTACAAGAGTCCCTGGGACTTCGTTTTCCCTGCTTATCAACTGTTAGGTTGGGGAGGAAGCCAGTCTTTTAAATGTATAAGTGCTGGCCATGCTTGTAAATTTTAAGGTGATTAATGGAGGTTTTCCCCTCCCTGACTATCAGCTGATAAGCTAGGGAGGACTAGCTTATTTTACTTGTCAGATAACAGACCCTGACCATGACCACGTATATAAATTTCAAAGGGACTGAAGATGCTGATGATCAGGTTGAGAACGGCTGCAAGAATGGTTGATCCTTGTGAGTTTTTCAACCAGGGATTCTTACTAGAAAGGGATTCTTAATATTCTGGGTGAGATTCTCGTTTGCAGAGAGATCTTGTTTCTGCCCTTGTCGGGAGTCAGTATATCAACAAAAATGTTGATAAATTGTTAACTGAAGTTGACATTCTGGGACAATTGGCTACTCAATCAGGTTGCAATCAGATATCAAATGGTACCCGATAGTTACTGGGTTGTTTTGAATACTGGAGATTCAATGGATAACCCATTTTTGTGGGTACTCTCTTTCAGCTCTAGTCACGGTGTGTGTGTTCTCATGATCAGACTTTTTGGATAAATAACCCATTAACAGACTTTAGCCACCCTCTTGCTCTCATGATCAGGGTAGCTAGAGGATGGTTGAACTGATGGCTGGTACTACTCACTGGAAAAGTAGTTCAAAATATTCTGGGATAATTAAAAATGATTGAGGAAAAGGTGAGAACACACCCAGGTCACACAAGCTAAAGCAGCCATAAGCCATGTTAGGCATCTTAAACATGAACACTTTACTGCAAAGTAGTTAACTATGACTGCATTTATAGAGCAGTTATTTACTACTCAGCACAGCATATACATGAACTTTCATTTACCTCATGGTGATATGGACTGCTCTTATTTGACAGTGGAGTATCATGGGATATGCCTTTCACTGTAGTGAATGAGTGAAATGTGGAGTGAATGCACAATTCACAATGGTACTTCAGGATCACACTGTATCACACTTACTCCAAGTAAGTCATTGATGCCATTGCTAGAGGGACTTTACATGATTAAGGCCATTTTAAAATGGGCACAGCTTGGGGGCTGGTCGATGTGCATCGCGTGGAGCGCCCACGCATGTCCAGTGGGTGAGGGGTGAATCAAACAGGTCAGGGATGGGTGCGTGCACCTATCCAACATGGCCTTAGTCTGATCCTAATTCTCATACCTTTGATTACTTTCTGATGCAGCTAATTTTCTGCTAAATTTAAGGCCTTTTTCACACAGACACTAACACTGATAAAATGGGTGTTACATTTTATTATATATGTTGCAGGGCACCCATAGAGCACACCTGAAGCCCTGCAACATGTATAATAAAATGTAATACCCATTTTATCAGTGTTAGAGTGTCTGTGTGAAAAGGGCCTAAATCTGTGGCATGATGCTATTGGTTTTAGATATTTTAAAATGCATATAAGGAAGAAATGGAAAATATAATATTCTCTTATATGAGTAATGAATATTTAGGAGCATTTTTCTGGGCTGTTCTTATTAAGGACCAGAGCTTGTGTTTAACAACTAAACTCGTTTTATTTAAGCATAACACACTTAGCAACAGCAAAAAGAGTCTGGTATTGACCCCAGTCTGCCAGTCTATTCCCAGTAGCTGAGTCTCCTCCCTTTCAAAATGGAGGATGACCTTTTGTCCGTGCTTGGCAGGATCCAGGTATGTTCAAACTGTACAGTCACACATGGCCTCATGTGCTGGAGGGTCCCACAGGAACCCCCAATACATGGAGTCTATAAATAAACTGGAAATTACAACATGAATTTGAGAAGCACTGGAATATAAATAATATGAGCTCATTGGGCCTCAAACACAGCATAGAACAGCAACTTGCCTGTATAGTATTTTAGAGGCCTAACTTGTGTCAAGGGTCTGGCTAGAAGTTTATTTGCCATGAACTGGTTAAAACTTTGAAATAAAGACTTGCTTTTTAGAAGCCAGCTAAAAATGTGCATAGGATGCAGTTAGCCGGCTTATATAGATCCCACTTCAGAAGCAATGAGACAGCAGGTATTTTCAGACATTACGAGATCATGGTGAACCACGGTCAATTCCCATATGGGGACCATGAGCTCATAACATCTGTTGGGGCCAACCGTGATTCCTGCCAGATGTTCACCCCCATGAATCATGGGCGGGAATCACTTTGACCACGCAAACGTCCCTCCTGTTGCTGATTCCAGGCCGTGGTCAATGCCCTGGGGGGCGGGCGGGTGCTGCGGCCGCATTGGCTGCAGCGCCCTCCCATCTGCTGGAGGGCGGGCAGCTGGGGGAGCGTGGGGGTGGGGCTGTGTGGCCGCACGTTGCGCCGCGCAGCCCCCCCCCCCAGATTTCCCACCAGAATCGGCCAGCACATCTGCTGGCTGTGACGGTGGGATTCCGATGGGGAATCATTTGGGTGATTCTGTGGCAGGGCAAATGCCGCCCCGTCACATCTGAAAATACCCAGTATGCGAGAGATTAGTATCAAGGGGATTTTGGGCCCACAGCACCTGATTTGTGTCAGCCGTGACCTTTAAAGTCATGTATCAGTTAAAGAACATTTAACTGCTTATGTTCTTGGAAAACTCCTCCACCTGATTATGACAGTACTCACCACTGACAGATGAAACCCACCTGCCTGGTTCTCCTTTACATGGCAAGATGCATGTCCTTAGATGGACTGGTCATGTGATGTCATGCAGTGATATCAGCTTCCTCAGAGGAAGCTAAGCTTTTAGTGCAGTAGTGAGGCTCATCATCACCAAGGTATGTTTATCCATCCGACAGTTTCATTTAAGACAGTGTCCTTCTCTGTGGATTGGTAAGAAACTATTCTTGTGCTCTGAGTTGGCCACTCAGAAGCATGTTCTCACTTTTAACTTCTTAACATTTGTTTTTCTCTCTGTCTTTTCCCCAAGACTATATCCTGTCCTATACTCCTGTCATTTTCATGTCAGGAGAACATATACTCAGTTATTCATAGGTTTCTTAAGGACTTTGACCACAGTGTAACCAATGTATTTGCTTGTGTGCCCAATTATTTATTTTGCTTTTTATATGATCCTTTAACTGCATATACTCAGTAAAAAGTTCTGAAAACCAACTTCTGAGTCTGTCAAATTCTTTAAAAACGGACAATGCGTATAACCACATGGCAAAGTCCTCTCGGGATTCTTCTATATTTTGCAACAACGCTCTCTCTCTCTGTCTTTTTTTAAATAATTAAAACTTTATTTGAACAAAAATCTGTTAGACAATTACAGTACAAAATAAAACACATACCAGTTTGTACATAGAAAAGATGAGGAAACAATCAAAAACAGTTAAGAACAATTCCAGAACGTTACCCCATAAACTTTTTTTAAAAACTATGTGCTATCAGCTAAGTATAGAAGAACTGTGTTAGAGCTGTCTGTCAGCAAAAGCAAAGGGATAGGTCAAGAAACAAACATCATTCAATTTCAGCTAGGCTAAATGTAGGACGAGTCTGACTGATCTCACAGGAACAGGAGATAATGTCCCAGTATGGGTTCCAGATTGAGTAGAACTCTTCAAGCTTGTCCTGAATCTCAACAACAGGGAGTTCTGACCCAATGAGGGCCTGCAATGATTTGGAAGCAGTTCATGGCATGCTCCTATTTCACACAGAGTCCCAGTTTTTCTGGATCCAGCACTTGGTCCTTGTAGCTGCAAACAGCACTCTAACATTCCAGTAGCAGATGCTCTGGAATACAACCTTATTTCATGACAAGCTTCATGGAAATCAGTGGAACTATCTGTAGAGTAGCTTATATTTTATGGGGCCAATGAATTCTTAGCTTAACACCATAGGCTCCAATGAAGTTACTCAAATGATTAATGTGGCCCTAAATGGCTGAATCTATCCCTTATGGGGAAAAATGGGAAGTAAGATGAATTATATAAGAGCGGGCTACTAAATTTCTCTTTGTGACAAGAAACGGAAGTATCTATGCTTCCCACTTTGACACGAGTGTAATCCTCATGATTTATTAATGGGAACTAAGTGCGTAAGAATGTGCCCCATTAATGTCGGGAACATCTTGATTGTTCATCAGAGACGTAGAGAGTTTTGTTGGTATTCCTTGTTCGTGTCACTACAGAGCTCTTTCTCCTCAAGGAGTTCAAAACGACAAGCCTTTTAAGTTTGCAAAGGAACAGGAAACATGAAAGCACAAGAGGAGTGGGGGAGAAAGCACAACAGGCTGTAATCATGAGACAAGAGTTTACTGTGGAAATAGCTTCCATGAATAATGCAACAAAAGCTCCCCCTGGAGAGAAAGAGCCCTCGGAAAATGATTGCTCAAGATCTAATGGCTGAGACAGTCCATTACAGGTGTTACAAGAGGCATCTGTCTCCATTTACATACAAATTTGATCAGCCCCTGGAGCTACAAATCATACACTAACCAAAGTTCTGACCAGGACCAACCTGGATTATAAGGATGCAGAAACCCTGCCCCTGAAATTTAAATGAACAAAACCAAACAGGCTACACCTAGGTGGGAAACATGCTTCCTCTCTAGGAAACTGGGAGTTAATGGCAAGGAAAAAATCAATCAGCACCATTTGACATGGATAGATCCTGGATTTTCAGGTATTTCTCTGGAAATAGTTTCAGTGGCCTGAAACCTAGAAGACATAGGGTGAAAACAAATGTGACAGTGGTGAGGTGGCTCCCTAGCCCGGCCCAGGGCAAACCACTACAGTCACCACTCCTCGGGTTGTCAGGGAGGGCTGTTCACACATGCAGCCCTCCCCCTGGAACCCGGGCATTGGGCTGACGTCACAGGTCTCTCCACGCCCTGGATTGGCCCGAGGTACTATTCACATAGGACAGGCCTCCCGGCTAATGCAGCTCACAAGACTAGGCCCCAGGAAATGCTACTGCCAAACAGCTGATGTGGGAGCTCCTGGGGACTCCTCTCATGAGCTATTTGGCGTGCTCACCTATCCTGCCAAACAGCTCGGGGGGGGGGTTCTCCTCTGTCCCACCCCCCCCATTAGCTTTTTGGCATCTGGGGTGAGTGTGTTCCTCTGGGCCGGATCCGCAGACCCCCACCTCGCAGCAGGGCTGGGCAGGCCTAACAGATGTGTTCACACCTGTTTGCCTGGTTAAGCTCAGGTGGGCAGGCCTTAGCCTGGAAAGCACCTTCAAGCGTCTCCACAGAATGCATCTTGTAGTAGCTGGCCACCCACCTCAGGGCATATGTGGGCAAACATCTGGCAGGAACAGAACAAATGTGCAGGCAAGTCTCGGGCCAATGCAGGCTACTGAATCCATTTTCACCCAAAGTATTCATTCGGGGCAGCATTGAAAAGGGCTGTATTTGGCCCTTTTTATTATTCACTCAAACAGCCACACAAAATCCCCAAGATTTAAAGTGGAGAATTCTAAAGCAAGCTCTAAGTTTATGACCTTCTGCAAAGTCTATGACATCTCAAAAAGACTGGGATATGCCCTCAGTATGCTGTCTGGGAGGGAAATAATTAGTTTTCAAAAGCTATTGAACCAACATACTTTAAGAAAGACAAAAACCTGATGGGTCTGTCATGGACAATGATGTGAAATGTCTGTCGCTGAACTGGCTGACAGATCTGCTCGCTTCTGGTGCCTACACAATATCCCTCAACTGGGTCAACTGGATGAGCCAGTGACTATGCTGTAGTTTACCTCAGGGAAGATGCATTTCGCCTTCTGTGGTTTAATTTGAAACCAGTGCACAAGTTTGTAATGGGCTGTTAGGTCTGGTGTTCAATATTTGTCCACCTATGCCTATACAAAATTAGTCATGTATCTATGTTCAGAATAATGATTAAATGGAACATTCATAAAAGATGTCTTGTCATCCTAACTCTGTTATTCAGTAAAATCCAGATAATCATTTTATCTTCAGCACAATTATGCTTTTGATGTTCCTTAAAAATAGCATACTTCAAAGATGTAGATATTATAATTAATGATCCAATTATTATTTTTCAAGAACATCAGGGCCAGCAGCCCCAAACTCTCAGAAGTGCCATGAATTTCATGATGACTACCAGTGGCCATTTTTACATCTCATCCAAAAGACATCAAGCCAGGGTCTGCTCCCATTTGTAAGGAGTAATAATAATTTTTTTTAAAAAATCAATAGGTTTGATTCTCTGACCCTGTAATCTGAAATAGTTCAACTGATGTAAAATAATCACTTAGATTTGACTTTAACAACATACTGAAGACAACAGAACAACATGACCACTTTACACCAGCTGAGAATCAGGTCTTATTCTCCACCAAAATGCTATCACTCTGATTTAGGAAAAGATTTCAGGGGCATCAATGCTCACAGAAGGTGAATTTTAAGCTTCCCCAAAACCAAATTTCAAAATGGCACAAGCATTCAAGCTGACAGTGTCCTCACAATCATCCAAATTATGGATCATTAACACCACTATGTGACCTGTCTGAACAACCACAACTAACCCATGTCATTTAAATACTGAGTGTATTCAGAGAAATGTTCTTGGTTGACAAAAACTTCACCAAGATAAATTCTCTGAATAATTTGGAACAACAAATACACTTCCTGCCAACAGGAAAACTCATGTCAAGCAAACCATTCTATCTCTAGAGATAAGAGGGCTGGAGAGGACTTACTGGGGTATGTAGTTCATCTCTCCTCAGCAGGAGAGGATTGTACTAAATCCTGAGCTCCCAAACACGTTTAGGGATGGGATCTTCTTAGGTACTTCTCCTAAGCTGTTATTCCGCCATCCAATTAACCTGGCTGGTAGAAAGGTTTTCCTATTTTCTAACCTAAATGCTTTCTTCTTATTTAGTTATCAGACCATTACTCCTGGTGGCACCCACTTAGGAAGGGGCAAGCAGGCACCATTTGGAAATCTTTCCAGCGGTGGAGCTGATCCCAAACCCCCAGATCCTGCATGTGTACCTGCATGGAAACCGCATGCACCTCCATTGCGGGCACATTGTGCCACGCGGAAACTGTGGACATGCGTGCAGGATCCATGGAACATGGGATCGGCCCCAGTGTTCCCAATACAGTAGGTTACCCATTAACTCTATGAGTTCAGATCCATCAATCGGGTGTGCATGTGTGAAAATGGTATACCAATCTGAGCAAATTTTTCTAGCATATTCTTAGTGTTCTACAGACTAACCTTTAAACATTTTCTGACAGAGTACCCAAATTTCAAAACCTGTCTCTACTCTTGAGTTTTACTTGTACTTTTACTTCTTACAAATCCATTTCTAGTTTGTAGAGCAGGGGTGGGGAACCTTTTCTGTCCCGGGGGTCAGATTGAAAATTAATACAAGCTCTTCACACTGGTTGGATGCACTGATTTTAGTGGGATTTAGTGATATTTACAGTGTCATCTAGTAGCAATGAAGAGTAGGGAGTTGCGAAAACTGAACTGTGCTGGGGGAGTCGTGTTAGCAGAAGCAGCCACAGAGATATGGTTGGGGGAAGTAGGCAGAAATAGAGAGCAAGAGGAAGCAGGAGAAAAAAATATTTCTTTTTGAACCTGTGATGCACTACTGTTTTTTAATATTTCCTAAAACTGGCATTGTGGACTTTTTTATTACTGGTATATTACGTTTTCAGCCAAGAAGGGTTGTGGAAGAGAGTGTCATCATGGGTGAAGCCACATGAGAGAGTGTGAAGACTATTATGCCTTGGGTAACCTTACTCCACTCTGGGCAGCCGGGCAACGTGATGCAGTGTATCATATATCTGGCGCCCCAGATGTTCCACCCCAGGGCAGCGAGAGGTGCTGGCTGCTACACGATGCATCCTCAGATAAATTCTGTCATGGAGCAGCCTTACCCAACGTAAGGTAAGTCTGCCTAAAGCAGGGCAACTTGTGTGCCTGGGCTGCACTTGCCCCACCATGCAGGAGCACTGCTGTGGGGCTGTAAGTGGCGGGCACTGTCTCCTGTTGTGCATGGTCTCGTCATGGCCAGGGGTGGGATATTAGTCGGGTCGGGGGAGGGAAGTGGGGCAGAGCCAGTGCCACAGCTGTGGTGGCAGTTCTAGTAGCGGTTGGCCGGCTCAGCTCCCCCATGACGGTTGGTCCAGCTCCCCACACTGGCTCTGCATTGTGGTGGCAGCGATTGCCTGCCATGCGTCTGCACGGGGATCAGACCTCAGCAGTTCATGTGGCTGCACCCCAAGTACAGACAAGAAGTAGTGGAATGTGGTCTAAAATATTTTTGAGACCCTTTTGTTCTAGCTGGTATCTTTCCTGGTATGTGACTCTATGTATTCCCTCTCATTTATCTAAATTGAATCTCATCCTGTGAATATTTGCCCATTTGCCGACGCACTGAAGGAGACAGGACAACTTTCTTGGATTATAAACGGCCGCACTCTTTATTTCAAATTAACATACCAATTAAGGTGGGGGTAAATCGCCTAGAGCGATGTGGGTCCAGTACTTAACTTTAACATTAACAGAAACGTACCAAAACCTGAACCAGGGGTGGCTTTGATGTACCCTCGAATGCCCCGCAAATGATGATCACACATCTCCCCTCCAAGCGGCACCACAGGCCGTGAGGGGATCCCTTCTCATTGTGAGTAAGGAGAATGATGCCTGCCGATGGGGGGCCATACTTGCCCCTGCCGTTGTCGCACGACACCCCTCCCAGGGAGGCTGCCCAGCCGCTTGCCTTCCCCTGCTTTCTGGCAGGTGGGCCTCCCCATCTCTTACAGAGATGACTCCTAGATTATGCTCCTTCTAAGTACTCTAACTCACAGTACTGGACCCCTGCAAGAGTGCAACAATAATAACGAGCACAACAGCACCCCTAGAACTAAGGGGTAAAATCAGCCAAATTTCTTGCACTGCAAGGAAGGGAAAAAACGGAAAACTCCTATTCAGGCCTGATTAGGTAAACCATAAAAATTCCTTCCTGGCCCCGAATCGGCAGCCGGTGATACCTGCAGTGCAAAGGGAGGGCGGGGTGGGTGCCGTTTTTGCCGCTGTGCTGTGCTGGAATGCAGCCCAGGCGGCATTCTCTGCCCGTGGCCCCGTCCCTAGGGGGGTCACGTGCCTCACTTAACCAATGGGAGGTGCAGCCTGTGCCTAATGCACAACAGGCTGCATCCTCCCTTTTCCAGTGCTAACCGGCTTTCCCCGCCTCGGAGTGCCTCTGAGGCCTCCTACAGCGGGGAAAGCTTAACCCTTGCCATCCTGCCCCCTTATCCAGACGGGCGCGGCAAAGGGCCTCACGCCCCAACCCCCATGGGGGGAGGGGGCGGACGCAATTCTCCAAATTTCCTAGATTGCTGTGTAGAACTATTTTATCCTCCATGGTTTTTGATGCTCCCATCTAATTTGGTATTGTCTGTGAAATAGGAGTACCGCACTATTACTTCTCCCTTCAAAATCCCTATTAAGATATTAATAAATACTACTGGTGTGCCAGCACTGTTAGCTGCTGTTACCCCTAACTCATAGTCCTCTCCTCAGTTTGAAGGGAAGTTTCTGTCTCATTTTAAGTTTTCCAGCTGGGATGTCTGCAGCATGAGGAAGCCAAGCGACTTGCCCAAGATGACATGGCTTGTCAGTGGCTGAGCAGGGATTAGAACACAACATCCTTCTGGTCCTCTGCTGATAAATATGGGACAATAGGAGCATAAGGATTCTGGTGCAATTTCCCCTGATGCCTCACCATGAATCACTGATACGGGGATGCTGTAAGATTATGTGATGGGGAAGAAGAATGGATTGTTTTTGTTGCTGAGAACATTTATAGTACACTGTACTTTAATGAAAGCCGCACAAAAAAGACAGTAACACTCAGCATCTGTGGGATGCCCAGCGCTTCATGAAATATAGGACAAGAGAAAGGTTCTTCCCTGGAGACTTTACTATATGGAGCAGAGAAGATTAAACAGGTGACAAAAGTAAGGGAGGGGATGGAGAGACTATCAGCAAGCAGGGCATGTGCAAGGATGCAAGGAAGAAGGGAGTTTAAAGGAGTTTAAAAAGGAAATTATGCTTTGTGGATAAGAAGTGTAGGACTATTGCATATGGGGGGTGTCTTGGGAGAAGACAAAGTCAGGAGAAGGGATTCACACATGACACAAAAGGAGGGGGGGGGAGAAAATGAAGAAAATAATGAAATTCTGTGTCATAGGGTTGCAAGTATTTAGAATGGCATTTAATACTCCACTTGCTGTATTTGTAACAGGAGAGAGTAAATCTACTTTGCAAAAAGAAGTAGAATCCATTTTTAAATTGTGGTCTCTGAGCTGGGGTATTGTTCCTGTGTATGGGTTATTTTGGTGCAGAAGTGCAGTTAGGCTCTACCAGTTTGACAAGCCTATAAGGACAGGAAAATGCAGGTAAAACTCCTGCTAAGTCTGCTACCAAGTCAAAAGGGGCATAGTGCTTTGGGAAAGGAGTTGCTGGCTTGAGGGAAGAGGGAAATTACACTGGCAAGGAATCCTCATTTCTCCCTGGCTGGGCTCTGCTGGGCTGGGCCTGGCTGCAGTGCAGTGCAGTGGGGAGACTGCAGTTCTGAGCGAACAGTGACCTCCCTACAGACTCCCCAAGCAGGCAGCTAAGCTGAGTCAGAGAGAAACCCAGCTCCAAGCTGGATATGTGCTGCAGTTTTTGAAGTGTAGTTCAAGGTCCTGGATACTACATTTTTTTTCCAGAAAAAAATTGGGGTTCACCTAAAATTTGAATACACAGCCCTAATACTTTGTGTTTCACATACGAAAACCAACAGGAGCTTTTGTGTTTATTTGTGTTTTATTGGAACCCAAATGCATAGCCTTAGACATTACTGTTCTAGTGCCAACCGTCAACATAATTTCCCCCACCACGACCCAACTTCCCCCACCCTTCTTGGACAATTAATTTGGCTGGTTTCCATCTGAAAGAATGGACCCATTTTCCCTAGCCCCTGCTACCAGCTGAATACTAGCACCCAACACTATGAGAGTTATTATTTTATCTGACAGACTTTCTCCAGCCTGCTAATTCCTTCCATCCGAGGCTAGCCTGCCCCTATTAGGGACACCTTTCATAACCATAATGCTAGTACTATTCAAGTTGGATTTTCCTATGTGTAGCTGCATTATATCTAAACTATTTGGTATTTCTCTCTAGTGAACTCATAAAGGATACAAATTCAGGAAAACCCATCTTGCATGAGAATGTATTGAAGAGCAGGCCATTTGGATCAGAAACAGGGATAGCAGGGGAAGGGAGGGATGAAAGTAGGCTTTTACCTTTAGAAAGCTGGGTTTAGATCCTGCATTAACTATTAAAAATAAGCTTACTGGTTTCATGACTTAAGGAGGCTTGCATTCTCCATTTTGCAGTTTCTGTATTATCCAATGGAGAGAGTGAACTTGCGAAGTTATGTCATGCATGCTCAGAATGCTGGACATGTTAAGTGGGCAGGTGGGCTGGTCCCTCTATCAAGGAGCACCACAAGGATATCTGAGGCAGTCACAGGTCCCACCCCACTCAGTGAAGCTTAAGAGTCAGGAATTTTGAAAAGTCCCCAAAAGCATCTGCCAAAGTCAGTGTATTATTTTTTTTTTACATTGTTATGGTTGTAGGAGGGGGAGTTTAGTGTATTTCCCTTTCAAAAAGCATGGAAATGATAGGATCAAAAAACCTTCGGTTTAAGAGAGGAGTTAAAACTAGGGATGTGAGAACACTGGGGGGTTTGGTGTTTGGCCCGTTCGGGGTTCAGCCAAACCTGAACCCATTTGCTTGGGTCCGTTCGGGACTGAACACATTAGGGTGGGGGTGGTTTTCCCTCCCCCTCCAGGCTGTGCGGGTGGAAAGGGCACCAGGGAGCACCTCCTCCCCCACCCTGCCAAGCCTCGCACATTTTTTTTAACCCACCCCACCCCACCCCAGGGATCGCCCTACCTGGTGGTGCTGGGACTCCAGCCCTGGTTCCAGCGGCGGCGGGTCCGGTGGCGGTGGCACTCCGGAGTGCTTCAGGCCACTACTAGACCTTCTGGGTCAAACTGGAAGGTCTAGTAGTAGCCTGAAGTACTCCTGAGCGCCCTCGCTGCTGGACCCGCTGCTGCTGCCACTGCCGGACTTGGAGCCCGACCTATCTGGTGGTGCCAGGGCTCCGGCCCCAGGTCCGGCGGTGCTCTGGAGCACAAATTCAGGCCACTAATAGGCCTTCCGGTTTGACCTGGAAGGCCTAGTAGTGGCCTGAAGCGCTCTGGAGCACCACCACCACCAGACCCATCGCCACTGCCGGACCCACCGCCGGAGCCCGGCACCACCAGGTAGGGTGATCCCTGGGGTGGGGGTTAAATTTTTTTTATGAGGCTGGGGGGGGAGGTGCTGCCTGGCACCCCTTCTACCCGCGCAGCCTGGAGGGGGGAGGAAAAACTGGGTTCCCCCCTGCCCCAGCCCGAACAGGTTTGGAACCCAAACTTTGTTTGGCCAGTTCAGGCAGGGGGCAGTTCAGCTTTGGGGTGTTGGCGAATGGGCCAAACACCCCGAGTATGGGCCATACCCAGAACTTCCGAACCACGTTCGCACATCCTAGTTAAAACTCTTACAAATTCAACCATGCTCCAAAAAGCATGGAAAATGTAAGGTAAGGCTCTTGCCTTAACGTGCGCACCATACTAGCAGTAAAGACAGTCCTGCATATTCTGATCACTTCAACTTAGGCTCTATGCACTCACCCTTTTCTTTAGTCTTTCAGCCCCAATCCTCTTCCTTTGGAGGTTGCAGGCAATACTGAAGCGGTTTTCCATATGTGCATTCATTTGGGTTGGGGAGTACAGGGGAGGATGTATATGGAGGGTGGGAACAAGGTGTGCATGCACAGACAAGACTGGAGGCAGGCAGGGGTGGGGGGAAGCTAACCTATGTAATTATTGCCAATGGGTAGACAGGTGCTGGGAGGGGTGTATATTGGGGGACAAGCCTGAGAGGTGTGTGATGTATATTCATGGAGAAGGTTAGGGGGCAGCCAGGGGTGGGGAGCAGTGTTTGTATGGGGAGGGGGTACTCAGGTAATGAGGGGGTATAGATGAGGGGACAAGGCTAAGAGATGGGTGATGTGTATTCAGGGACAAGGTCTGGGTGACAGCCAGGGATGGGGGCAAAGTGGATTATGTTTTTCATATGTGCTTTCAGCTGGGTTGGGAGCAACAGGACATCCAAGTACTGAGTGAGTGTATATGGGTATGGGATTGGCGGGAATCAGGGGTGAGGAGCAGTGTCTATATGGGCAACGGCCACGGGCAGTCACATGCTGGGAGGGTGTATATGGAGGAACAAAGCTAAGAATCAGCCTGGGGTGGGGAGCAGTGTGCTTATGAGGAGGGGGCACCCTGCTACTGGAGGGTCTATATGCTAAGGAAAGGCTGAGAGATGGGTGATGTGTATTCAGGGACAAGCCTTGGGAGCAGTGGGAGTGGAGGGAAACTGTAGGTATGAGCTACAGTGGAGATGGAAATCAAGTCCATAATGTTTGGGATGGGAGGAGTTTTTTGTCCCCAGCTTCAGTGTTTCTCCCAACCTACAGAGGAAAGTATTGGGGCTGAAAGACCAAGGGAAAGTGTGGGTGCATGGAGTCTAAGCTGTAAGAAAACACAATATGCAAGACTGTACAACATCTTTACTGCTTACATGGCACTCAAGTTAAGGCAGGAGCCTGAACTTACAATTTCCATACTTTTTGGAGCATGGTTGACTTTGTACAAACCTTAACTCCTCTCTGAAAAACTGTAGTTTTTTTATCCTTTAATAGCCATTTATCTGTTCCACAAACCACTGCACAATTTGACATCATCCCGACCACTGTCATCACTACCACAGAAAGGCTCAGCAGCACTGGACTGGATTTGTTTGGAATGGATGCTGCTGGTCAGACTGAAAAGGTATTAGCTGATTTATATGGGGGTCAGGACTGGAATGGCATGATATGCTGCAGGTCAGAACACAGCTGAGAGGAGGGCTGCTGAAGGCCAGGTTTGAAGTGCTTCGGTATATCTGTACATGGGCCTGGGGCAGGGATAGAAGGAATGCCACATGTCAAAACTCATTAGCATGACATGAAATCCAAACTACTTTTCCTTGCCTGCCTCTTCCCCCTCCTTAGAACAGTCTGTTGTGACCTGGTCACACATTAGCATCTTTGCCACTTCTAAAATTCAGCTCGCTTCCACTGCAATTACTCCCATCAACGTACACCACCTGCCTGCAGGAGAGGCATAGCACTGAACGCTTTAAAGCATTAGCTCCCTGTATTACTTTTCACCTTAAAGCATCTTGCCATACTGCCTCCAAAGAATGCCTGCAACTTGGAAACCAACACTGTTTAGTTTTGTACAGCAGACATGCATGTGGGAAGCTTGCACTCTGCCTACCTATGTCCATTGTGTCTGCTTATCTACGGCCATTGTTATTAACCCCCCTCTTCCATGGGCACCAAGTCCGAACTCAGCAAAAATTCAAATTCAGCTTAATGAAAGTGTGTGGCTGGCATTTGCAAATGCATTACCAGGTCCGTGCAGGGCTGTACAATCTCACATCCCAGAGGCTCTCTCCACCCACATATCTAGTCTATCAAGAAGCCAGATGGTTCCTAGTTAACAGGCAGAATATTCATTTGTGCTAAGGCAGGAGTCAAATCCCTCTTGTGAATTTCACAGAATGGATGGGAGCCTGAGGAAGGCTCGCTCTGGGGTGCTGCCTAATAGGGATGGGCGAACGCGGTTTGGAAGTTCGGAGTTCGGCCCGAACTCGAACTGTTTGGACGACCGAACTCGAACACGAACCCGAATGCGAACATACTGAAGAAACCGAACACCAAAATGGCCGAACAGTTCAGTCAGTTCGGATCGTGTTTGGATGAGTTTGGGTGGCAAAAAAAGGTTCACTGGCAGGTCAAACATTACAGGGAGGTGTCAGTCACTGAGGAGCAGACTTCCAGGCATCAGGGGTGGAGAGGCATGCAAGAAACAAAACTAATTATCTGCCTCCCCACTTCCCAACACCTTCTGAGCTAGTCACTGTTCCTGAGTAGGATTTTTAGATTGCTTTAAGTTTCATTTCACTTTTGTAATGAAATGAAACTTAAACCATAAACTGAAACCTTGTTTTATGCACTGTACAGACTCATTGAGTATGTAATGTATGTATTTCA
>QEPC01011131.1:4985831-5025307 GCA_003113815.1 Sphenodon punctatus
GATAGATAGATGAAGACAGTTGTAGGAGTTACCTTAGTGATAGAGATAGCGTTAGTGATTTAGTTTTAGTGTTTGTAGGAGTAGGTCTGTGTAGTTATTAGATAATCCATTTACTTCAGAGCATTTAGAATAGTTAATAGCGGTTAGATTTAGTGTAGACAGATATATATAATATTACATAAAAAAAAACACAAGAAAACCCCATATAAAAACCAAAAAACCAAATAAAGAACAAAAGAAAACCCAATAAAAAACCAAAAAAAATATTAAAAAAACAAACAAAAAACATAACAACACTTCCCGAACGGCCGAACTGAACAGCCGAACAGCCGAACCAAACAGCCGAACGGCCTAACCGAACAGCCTGTTCAGACGAACTAACCGAACATCCGAACCCGGCGAACGAACCGAACGAACGAACCGAACGAACGAACCGAACAAATCCGAACCGAACGGCCGAACCCGAACCGCGATCTGTTCGCCCATCCCTACTGCCTAAACTGAATTTTCTAGAACACAAAGAACAGTCCATTTCCATGTAACCAACCAGCACTGCATTGTGGAAGTTAGTCAGGGCTTTGCTGATGTGCAACATTGATTAGAATTAGAAAATACACATTCATTGATGGTTAAGATGATGAAGTGAATATCCCTGACACACAGGGTGTTTTTACAAGGACTGCAGCCATGTCTCTGCTCTGCCTCACCCCCAGATAGCCTATCCATTTAAAGGCGGGCTGGCTGGATTTGAGGCAGAGCAGAACACTGCCTGCTCCAGGCCAGCTCCACTTGTGGTGTTCTGGAACATCCCAGAGCACTGCAAGCAGAGTGGGCCACCCAAACCTGGAACATCAGCCAGGGGCGGAGCAGCAGTCTGTCTACTTGGCTGACAGGCCACTGTGGCTCTGCTTCAGGCCAAGGATTGCTTGCCCCAGCAATGTCAGAGAGCTGCGGGCTACATCTTAGAGCAGTGGCCAATCTGCCCACACCTCTGTGGTGCAGAAGAGGGGGCACTGTATGGGCAGACTGCGGATTTTGGCAGATGTCAAGTCTGTTTACAATCCAGCACTGTCGGGGCTGTGTGCAGGGGATGCGGTGCTGGCCACACCTGGAGCAGGTCCAGGTGTGGTCCATCAAAATACACCTGTAACGGGATGCCACATTCCACTGGGAGCACAGCTCCCATGCTATCATTTTCCTGAAACCTTCAGCATTCTGTTACATTCTGTACATGTTCAGAATAATGGAGGCAAAGGCATTCAGTGTTATACACAAGTGGATAAGGTATTGACTAGGGACCTGGGAAATCAGGGTTCAAATCCCACAATAGCCAGAAATTCTTTGGATGACTTTGGGCAAGTCACAACCTCTTTGCCTCTGTTTCCCATCTGTAATAAATCGGGATGTGTGTTTGTCTGTCCCTGTATTTCCCTCACCCTTGTCCATCTTTGATTGTAAGCTCACTGGGCAGGACCTGTCTCTAATATTTATTTATTTATTACAGATATTTGTATCCCACACCCTCCTGCACACTGGCAGCTCGGGGGAGCGAACAGCACAAACAGTCAAAACAACTATAAAATCCTTTTAAAATACTACAAACATTAAAGTACCAAAAAGAGAAAGGCTAAAAGGCCAAAAAAACCCTCTCCCTAATCCTCCCACCCTCCCCACTCCCCTCCCCAAAGGCCTGACGGAATAACCAGGTCTTTGGAAAGAGGGGAGGTCCGGGGACAGATGGGCCACCATCAGGAGGGAGTTCCACATCCAAGGCACGGCCACTGAGAATGCCCTCTCTGCCGTCGTCACCCAGGATACCCGGGGGACTTTGAGTCGGGTGCCTCTAGTCGACTGCAAGGGCCTCAAAATGACCCGGGGCCTGAAGCGGTCTTGCAAATAAGCAAATAAGCAAAATCCAATCCATTTAGGGCTTTATAGGTCATCACCAACACCTTGAACTGGGCCCGGAAGACAATAGGCAGTCAGTGCAGAGTACAGAGCACAGGTGTAATGTGCTCGCAGTGTCCCATCCCCATTAGGAGACGGGCCACAGCATTCTGAACCAGCTGCAGCCTCCAGAACTTCCTTAAGGGTAGCCCCATGTAGAGTGCATTACAGTAGTCTAGTCGAGAGGTAATGAAGGCATGGATGATGGTGGCCAGATCAGAGTCTGACATATGACTGCCAGATGTAATTTGCGAAATGCTCCCCTTGTCACAGACTCCACCTGACAATCCAGGCAGAGCTGCGGGTCAAGGAGCACCCCCAGACTACAAACCTGAGCGGCCAAAGGCCTCTGTGAACCACAGTGACCCCCGCCATCGACATTCTTGGAGCGGATGCCTGGGAGCCGTTTGGTCAATGCCCTCAGTCAACAAACTGCTCCAGAAGGCAATGAGGTCATCGAGTGAATGATCATCAAGATCAGGAGGCAATTCCCCTAGAGCATTCCGGAACCATTCTGGTTCCATAGGTCCCCAGGGTCAGACCCAACGAACTGGTCCTACACCTTTCCAGGGGCAGACATGTGCCAGGAGACTGGTCCAGAGGAGGTAATGATCTGTTCATGACGGGTAAAACTACTACATCCCCTACCACTGGATCCCCAGCCTCAAGGCCTGTGAAGAATATCAGGTCAAGGGTATGTCCCCCCTCATGTGTCAGGCCCCTAACCCTCTGAGACAGTCCCATGGTTGTCATGGCGTCCATGAACTCATGCTCTGCTCCCCCAAGATTGACATTGGCGTGGATGTTGAAGTCCCCCAGGACCAAGATCCTGCGATATCAATTCTTCTAGAGCATGTAGGGATGCTGCCATACAGGTAGGTGCAGGGTATATCAGCAGCAGCCCTAAGCTGTCTCTGGTCAAATCGATCACAAGGTGGACCCCCTCCATGCCCAAGATAGTCTGCGTAGGATAGTGCATCACAGACCAAGGGCGCTTTTAAACGATCCAGCTCACAAGTGGGATCGTTCACTGCTGGCATCTCCCCCCCCCCGCCTTCCTCTCTATGATGCGTCTGATGTTCAGAAGAGCATCAGACCCGTCACAGAGACTATGTGCGCATGCGCGTCCTTCTGCGCGTGTGTACTCTAGAAAGGGGACCCGGAAGTGCGGCTTAAAGTCGGCACTTCAGGGATCCGCGTTGGAGGGGGAAGGATCACCGGGCAGGTCTAATGCGGGGAAGACCCAGCTTCAAAGCAGGTTAGACTTTTAAACGAGCACAAAGAAAGGCGGCTGATCAAAGGATCAGCTGCGTTTCTTGTCTCATTTAAAAGCACCCCAAGTGTCCTTAAAAACAACAGCTACACAGTGTCCCTGCCCTTCTGATCTGGGCTGGTGCTGTACAGAGTACCTGACTGGAACAACGTCAGCCAGTATTGGCCCCGACTCATTGTCCAGCCAGGTCTCTGTAATACACACGAGGTTGGCCAACTGATCCAAGATCAACTCTCGGATTGTTGTTGATTTATTACTGACTGACCTTACATTTAACAGCAACAGACCCAGTTCAGGGGCTCCCCCAATCTTGATCCCTGCATTATCTGCCTGGGGGTCTATGCAAGGGACAGGAATTAAGTACCTGTCCCTTCCCACCGTTGTTCTCTGCCTCCCAGAAGGACCATAATTACCCCAGCCCATCACAACCCCAATGGCTGAGGACACACACCTAGCCCCTCCCCCCGGTGGCCATCCCACAGGACCCCTGGGGAAAAACCCTTCTTCCCCTAACCCCCTCCCCTCTCCCCAACCCCCCCTAAGGCCACCTCCCCCCCGGTCCTCCTCTCTCACAGGGAGGCCAAAAAAAACCACCCTTGTTGGGTCGACTCTCTCCTCACACCAGGGGGGGACATACCCAACCCACAACCCAGTCTCCCTCTCCCCCACATACTCAGGAAAGGATTCATATTCCCCTCAGTCCTCACCCATCCCTCCATCTCCATATACCTTAGCCGTACTGCCTATAAAACCAGCCACCCCTATCCCGTAGCCCAAAAGAGGGCCCGTGCATCCTGGGGGGTGAGCCCCTTTGAGGGATCAAGGTCTATCAACTGTCCTGGCCACCACGGCTCCCACAAATGGCCCAACCAACGGCCAACACCCTTTGGGTGTTGCCCTTCGGGCTGCTACCCCCAGAGTCCAGCCCTAGAAGATATACCTGCAGGAGGGGAGAGGAGAGGAAGGGAGTCAGGTGGCATTTACTCCCTCCTCTGCCAAACGAGCAGCCCAGCCCAGCCCAGCAGCAGAATCCCCGCCCCAGGGCCCAGCCCTAGAAGATATACCTACAGGAGGGGAGATACTAACAACAATTGTGAAGTGCCAGGTACACTGCCTGGCACTATATAAATGCTTAAATATTAATAATAATAAATAATGGTAGCCATACTGTTGAGTCATTCACAAAAAACATCAACATCTTGGGCTGAAAAACAGTGGTTTTAAACTTTGGTTTTGTTTTTTTCTCCCAACGTTTTTAGCCCAGAAGAATAATTTTGAAAGGAATTGGTGGGGAATGGAGCTAGACAAAGGGTTACTCTCCGATCCACAAAGGTAAGTGGAGACTGATGCATTTGGGAAAGCAAAAATTTGGTTTGTGTGAGTTTTCCTGACCGTGACAAACTTGTCAAAATGCCAACCCAAAAGGTTCAATAATCATGAGTAGGTCTCAGGCACAAACATACACAGTTATCTATCCATCCTTTTCAAGAATCACAGTTTCAAGATTTTCTCTACAAACAAGAGGACTAAAAAAATTATTTATTTTTTTAATGAAAGTTGATATTTTCTCAATTTCAGGATGTAGGATTTCAGGAAAAAGGACACTAAATATCAGTACATTTTGTATTAAAATCACAAGAGTCATCAATAATGATGTTCTACAGGACCTCTACTTCATGAGACCATATTCTGGTGTCAAGTCATTGGCCCTTTTCAAATGGGCCCGGGAGGATGTGGGATGGGTGTGTGTTGTGTGGGCAGTCCATCACATGGACACACACCCATCTCCACCAATCTCCACCATGGAGTAATTCCCATTTTGTAATGCCTCCATGCATGGGGGATCAGTGGAGATGGGTGGAGTTCAGGAGCACGCACGCACCCACACTCACACCAGCACTCACACGGATGCCTCCCCCACCCACCCAGTCACCCACATGGGCAAAGGGGGGGGAGGGGCATCTCATGTGAAAAGAGCCCTTTACTGGTGTAAATCAGAATTAACTCCATTCACCGCAGTGGAATTGTCCCTGCACAGAAAGGATGTTTGAGAAACCTGGATTAGACACCACTTTCAAAGATCTACTTTTTGATTAGTAGGAAAAATACATAGATGATGTTGCATTCTCATTCCTTCCTCCATCTAATAGCTCTGCCTTGATGGGTTTTTCCTCCCAGAGATACTTTGTGTGACACTAAGAATAATGATCTTTCCCCATGCAGAAGGGAGGCAGGGGATGGGGGAGCACCAGGTCATTCTTTCGAACAAGTTCCATCTTTCTTGAGTTCATTTTTTATTCAGTTCTTGTTTGATTTATACCAAGGAACAGAAAAAGCCTGGAGGCAAGACAGCTCATCCCTCAACAACTGAGAAACATGTTGTCAACCCCAAATGGAGAATTTGGGACTTTAATGCAGCTTGTGGTTGGCTGGTTCTTTATTTTTCTCCATCCACTTGAGCTTTCAGCGCCGATGCTGTTACTCAAGTTGTCAGCTCATGTTGTTGTGAAGTCCTCAGACAACAGCGTTATCCCAAGCAATGTTGCCTCAGATCTTGTATACTATGAAGTTTCATTTAAGAGAGTGTACAAAAAGTAATGCTATCATGAAATGCCTCACTTGTGTCTATCGACCAAAGTTTAACATTCCATGGAAATGCCCCATCATGGATACCTTTAGACAATGCAAAACATGGACGTGAAACATGCTATCTTATGACAATTCCCCACATGCTGCTGTCTGCTGTAGATATATAAATGGGCCCCCATTACCACAGCATTTGAATGCATTACAATCTATAATACAACACCCCAGTGATGTAGGAGAATGTGCTACTATCCCCATTTCTGTGGGTGGGGAACTAGGGTGCAAGGAGAGAAAGCAGTTTTCTCAACATCACACAGAAAGTTTTTCGCTAAATAGGCACCCCAGTTCTCTGGCCAGCACCCTAACTTTCTTTCTTCTACTATATGCACAGATTATTTCTCATTGAAAAATGAATAATCTGGCCACAGTGCAAAACACGCCTAAATTATAAACCCTTCCTTCTACCCATAGAATGCAGTCTTCAGCAGCAATACTCTAGAGTCCACCATGTATGGATAGGAAGAGGTCAGACATCCCACTCACAAAGTTATTTTTGGAAATCTACAGTTAAAACTACAGGTTTAAAAACTTCAACCAAGCACCAAACAGTGGACAAATGTTAAATTTCATATAGCACCTAGAATGGCACAGCAGGTCTCCAATGATCCACACCAGAAATTTCTAGGAAGGTAGAATTTTCAATTACAATGGACACAGTCTGACAAATAGTTAATTTGATGTAGTTGGGTCTTACGTCTGCTTTACTCCTGAAGCATTCACATGAACAGAGTGCTAAACCGAAGTTATTCAAGAGTAGGCAGAAAAGTATATAATAGTGAAAACTCAAGAGTACACACTCCTCTTTAGTTTGTATTTTGAAGTAACTGTTTTTGTAACCATTTACTAGTGTGAGAGTACTGATCTCTGTTAAGTGACCATTATGTCTCAGGGGGGAAACTGATGCAGTATTACTTTGGATTACACTGTTAATCTGAATGCTACCAAAGAGGAGTCGTTACTGGAGTTCAATTAAATTGAAGTAGTTACTTCAGTTTACCTCTGTTAGTCTAAACATGGCCAATGGGATAGCACCAAGTAGTCACCATTTCCAAAGATCTCATGAGGCAGCATTTCTAGGATTATGGACCCAGGTTCTTCTAAAGGCTAGAAACATGCAAAGGTGTTTTTTTAAAGTGGCAGCAGGACTGGCCTGAACGGTTTTCTTGCCCAGGAAAAAACACTGCCCCAGACAACAGTGCTTGATCCAGGAAAGTTGGGGCTCCATGAAAAATGATTGTGTGGGCCCCCCTCCCAACAAAGGAATGTCCAACAGTCACACACTGGTTTTCCCATTAGAAAAAGGAAATGTGTTGTTATAATTCAGTTAATCCTCTTCAGAGGCTGGGACTCCCTGAGTTGCAGGTCCAGGTGTTATGTAGATGTATGATGTTATCTCATTAGTTTGCTCATGGGCCATGAGTTGGAGGTGCCTCCAACTTAATTGCCACAGACCTTCCAGAGGCCAGTGCTCCCCATGTTTCAGGCTCTGTGGGCCTGTATTTTATGCCAGTGCTTTCAGAGATAGTGTGTGGTTGCTGTGTTGGTCCCAAGTGACAAAGAGGGAGACAAAGGGTAATTTTAGATGTGACGGGGAGCCTATTGGCCCTGTCACGGAATCACCTTTTGATTCCCCGCCGGAATCAAAACGGCACGTCCAACAGACGTGCCAGCTGATTCCAGAGGGGAATCGGGGGAGGGGAGGGGCTGCGCAACGTGTGTCCGCACAGCCCTGCCCCCCCACGCTTCCCCAGCTGCCCGCCCTCCTGGTGATGGGCAGGCGCAGTGGCCAATCTGGCTGCTGTGCCTGATTCCGACCCGGGGTCTGGGCCACGGCCCGGAATCGGTGGCAGTAACAGATGTTACCGGCTGCCGATTCTGGGCCATGGTTCAAATAACCACACTTCCGGAGATGGTGCCTGGACTATCCTCGAAAGCATGGTTATTTTGCTCACCACCGGTGGTTCACCATGGTGAACATCTGGCGGTGATCAACCAGGCGTTACGCGATCATCCGCCACCACAAGGGATTGACCGTGGTTGACTGTGATCTCGTAACGTCTGAAAATACCCATTGTGGTTTGAATTATATCTTTCATTGGACCAACTGCTGTTGGTGAGAATAAGCAAGCTTTCGGACCTCACAGGGTCCTTCCTCAGTTAAATGGGAGTGAGTGACTCAGAACTGAAGATTTGAGCAAAGCACAGTGGGTGTATGTATATAATGTAATGGAAGAGGGGAGGGAAGAGATAGGGAAGGAGTGTGGTACAACAGGGAGACAGAGTGAGAGGCAATTCAAAATGGGTGATAAATGAACCATAGTAACAGAACTGAGGGAGGTGAGAACAGGGGGAGATATGGAATAGAAAGCAATGGAAAGATGAGAACAGGGGGAGATATGACACAGAAAGGGGAAGAGTGCAACGGGAGGGTGTAGCACACTAGAAGATGCACGAAGGTGATGAGTCAGAGCTGAAGGTAAAGTATGTGAAAAAATGGACAATAGTAATAGAGGAAGGAAGGGGAAGGTGAGAAACTGGAGTGGGAGATAAGCACTAGAAATAAAATATGAATAGAGCTTCTAAAACACTCATGTCATTTCAAGTTTATTCAAGGGTCCTGTGTAAACATATGGCCCTGTGCAGTCACATGGTCCTCACTTGCCTGGATCTGGCCCTGCTGGACAGGGTGCCCTCCCTGTCCAATAGGCAGGTCAACCCTGAGTGACAGTGGGGAAACCAGAGTCTTGGGAACTAATCCTAATATATTTCAAGCCATAAGGAAGCAAGGATACCTTCCCATTATTGTTTTCATCAGTTTTGTTCCCAAAGCAAGGGATGCTGGTATGATGCTAGTGCTATATAGCATCATAAACTATAATTCACATATAGCATGATCCTCTAGCTGGACTGCACTAGTGCTAGCACTTAGCACAGGTTCAAACTCCATTCACTTCAGAAGAACTCTTCCCCTCGCTAACAGCTTATGTTAGTGCTATTGGTGTGAATGGACAGAGCCAAAAGAATATGACCCTGTTGTTATTGCTTCAGTAGGAAACTGCTAAGCCATGTGTAACTGAAAGTTTGAAAAAAACAACCAGGTCCTCAAGGTGTTCTGTCAGTGCAAGACCCATTCATTTTGAAGACTGGAGACCTTTGGACTAGTAATATCAATTTGATATCTCTGCAAAGTAACCTTTTAAAGAAATTGTCACTGCTCAGAGATGCCCAATCTTTTCAAAGTCACCAGGGGGCACCTCTGCCAAAGAGCTAAATATGATTAGATTACTGAAGTGCCAGAGGACAGCAAGTTGTAACCATGGATGACTATAGATCCTGGGATCTTTCCACCAACAAAACTCTCTGCTCTTCCTCTCTTTCCTCTAGTCTATTTATTAATTTCTTTAAGTGTTTTAAAGAACCATTTGGATGTTCATAAAAGTAGGAGATGAGTGAACCAGAGGTGCTCAGGCCTGACATGCACCAATATCTACTCTGGCTTAAATTGTTCTACCTTGCTGTTTTTCATGAGGCACAATACAAGCAAGCTTCACCTCATGTAGCTCTGCCAATGTGAATCAGCCAGAGCCGGTATGGGTATCTCTGTAGCAAATGTGGCTACAGGGGGTCTGGAATTTGGGGGCCTCTGACACCTCCAAGATCTACAGTGGCTAAAGCCATGTCCCAGGGGAGGGATTGCTTCCTCTTCAGCTCATGAGGTATCATGGTTCTCTGTAGTTTGTGGACTTCTTCTCCCCAGAGCTATGGGGTAGAAGACAGTGATGTAGTAGTAGTAGGTAGGTAGGCAGGCAGGACAGAAAGAAAAGAAACCTTGGGTAATTCCCATATTTCCCAAATGAGAAGTGGGTGAACTGTTTACCTACATTCAAGTTCATCCAAAACACAGAGGGGATTGGGTCTTGGATTATGTAGGGTGGATCCTCCCTTGAACAGCATAAAGTTGTGGCAAAGAGTGGGTGTTTGGGCTTTGAAGAGTAGAGGCCCCTGATATCCAGTGGCTTGTGTAGCACAAGGAACCTTGGTTGTTGGTCACATGATGACCAAGGATAGCTGTGTTGGCCTTTGAACCACTTGTGTCATTCCAGATATGATCACTATTTTATTCCTGGAAAAACATAGGTCTCTGGAAATTAAAGGCTGTCATAGTCATCTCCCTGGAGTCCCTAGTGTCCCTTCCTTCTGTATGTCATACTTATGGAGTACATGGTCTCTTTGAACACTTCTCAACGCCAGCCAGCAAATTTACTGAGAAAGACTTTTATCATTTTCCATTATCATTAGTTTTTATGAAAACTAGCGTAAGAGATTTAAAAAATGAGTGGTTAAAATGGTTTATGGAAGGGTATTTTTATAACCCATTGAACTGTTTTCCATTTCCACTGGTGTGACACATTTATAATTTATAAATGTCTCATCAGCTAATGGGAACAGCGTATCATCCTTCCATTTCTCCTCTTATTGCCTTTGTCCATTTATACCTTCTGCTAAATCATCAGTGCTCCCATTTTCAAGGAAGTTCTATACTGACTGAAAAATGTTTGATTAGGAACTTTGTGCCATAGGGGTGTGAAATGAGAACACACACACCCCAACCTCCTCCCCCAAAACACACACAATTATTTTGGTAGTAAAGATTAAATCCTGCTCTCACATCAACCCCAACCATCGACAGAAAGTGGAGGGGGGAGGTGTCAAAAGAGTGTCATATCACAATTATATAATAAGGATTCCACACACAATCAAAGGTTAAAAGGGTTCAGGAAGACTCTAATCCACAGAATCCTCTTTTGTGGGGTCCCTCAGGGTTCCATCTTGTCTCCAGTCCTGTTCAACGTGTTTCTAAGGTCCCAATTTGGGGTGTGTTTTCTTCAATATGTGGATGATACCCAAATCTACATATCCTTTTCATCCGACCCAGGCCCTGCAGTCTTCGTGCTTGCCCAGTGCCTGGATGCTATTGGGGACTGGATGCAGGTGAGCCATCTGAAGCTGAATCCAGACAAGA
Source organism: Sphenodon punctatus (assembly GCA_003113815.1). Lineage (NCBI taxonomy): Eukaryota > Metazoa > Chordata > Lepidosauria > Sphenodontia > Sphenodontidae > Sphenodon > Sphenodon punctatus. Next base: position 4,996,721 of record QEPC01011131.1, read on the forward strand.
TTGAGGTGATGATGGCTGGCCGGCTCTGTTGTCTTGGGGGAAGGGGGATTGGGACTCCCATCATTGATGGGGTCCTGCCTCCCCTCACTGCTCAGGCGCATAGCTTTGGGGTGCTACTCGATCCTTAGATGCACCTGGAATGTCAGGTTGCAGCTGTTGCCAGGATTGCCTTTCACCAACTCTATCTGGTGAGAAGGCGGCATTCCTTTCTTTCCAACTGGAATTTGACCACCGTCATCCGTGCCTTCATTACCTCGAGGCTGGACTACTGCAATGTGCTCTATTGTGGAGCCTTGAAGACTGTTTGAGGACTACAGTTCGTGCAGAATACGGCGGTCCTCCTCTTGATAGGGAGGTGAGTTGCCGGGAGCACACTACATCAGTGCTTAAGAGTCTGTACTGGCTGCCTAAAGCATTCTGGGTACAATCCAAGGAGCTGGTTTTGACCTTTAAAGCCTTAAGTGACTTGGGTTCTACATATCTGAAGGACCGCTTTTCTCCTTATGCTCTTTTGTGACCCTTAAGATCTGCTGAGGGTGCCCTCTTGCGGGTTCCATCACTGCCCCAGTTTCATATGACTCAGACCTGCAGAGAGGCATTCTCAGTGGCTGCCCCACAGCTTTGGAACACCCTTCCCTTGGAGGCTCGCCTGCGCCCTAGTTTGAATGTCTTCCGAAGGCAGCGTAAGACCTTTTTATTTAGCCAGGCATTCAATGAGCAGGAATAGATTGGAGGGAGGGCAATGGGGTGTTTTAGTTTTGTGGGGTTTTAATAATTTATTTTACATTTGTATTTTATATGTGGCTGTGAGTCACCCTGAGCCTTTGGGGTTAGGGCAGGATATAAATAAAAAATAAATAAATAAAAATAAATAATCTTGTCCCCAGGGGGCCCCTCACACGGCTGCCCCACACCACGCTCTTTCACCCCACCCTTCTCTCACTCCTTGTTACTTGCAGCTCAACAAGAGCTCTCCTCTCCTCCCCTGATTCTGGTCCCTCCTCCCTCATCTTGCTATGGCTGCCTCCAGCTCTGCAGCACTCTGCCACCACTGGTGGAACAGAGTCATGGGGATTGTGCCTGTGTTGGTGACAGCTCCAGATTGCAGTCTGTGATCCTCTCAACCTCCCCTCATTACACCTGTGCATATACTGAAAGAGGAATCTAGCTCCCGTGTGGAAATCATGAGCCAGAATATCAGACACTATTTGGTGCTCTACCAAAGTGCAATGTGTACCTATAGCACTAAGTGTTTAATAATAATCATATCATGCATTGTGTCTGGCCCTTTTTCTTTCTGCCAATCACATTTTAGAAACTCCAGTCATCTCTTCAAAATCACACAAGAAACTAGGGATGGGACACGGGGGAGAATATCGGATACATCGGTATCGGATTTACCGGTATCGGCATACCAGTTATTTAACATTGGGCGGTTTACTGATTTTTTTACATTGAGGCCATTGAAGTCAATGGCCCCAAATGTAAAAAAACTGGTAAAGCGGCCAATGTTAAAAAATTGGTATGCCGATACCAGTGATTATTGGATTATTGGATAAATCCAATATACCCAATTATCGGGTGTATCAGATTTATCTGATACTGATATTCCCACCCCTACAAGAAACCCACACAGTTCTCCTGCCCAACAGTTCCATCCCTAGGCTAGGCACCTACTCAGCTCTGCTTGTGCTCCACAATCTTGACCTGCAACATCTCAACTGTACAACCTTGAGCCCACCACTGTCAGCTGTACTTGAATTCTCATCTGCAACCAAACCCTGCTGCCTGGGTCTAGGCCAACGTATTTTCAGTCTTTTTGAAGGGGCATAAAAAGAAGTTCAGGTACATCTTTTAGATATGGAATCTTTTGCTCTCTCTAGGTTATGCATAGTGTGTGGTCTGCTTGAGAAAGAAATGGAATGTTCAGATGCTTTGCCAAATGTTCTAAAGTAGAGATGAAATAAATATCCAGTGTTAATGAATTCACCCTACTTGTTTCGGGTACAATGAAGCAGATACAAACCTCTATTCATCTTATTCTTTGCCAGCTATCAATTTCAATTATGTTGGTATTTTGTTTAATTTGATATTTCATTTACTTAATTTCAGCACTATTAGCACTACTGCATATGCACAACAGGTAAAAACAAAGTAACCCAAAGAACTGATACATCAATATCTATTTTGCTTGTGGATATTATTCAGATATTCAGTTGGCTATCTGAAAATGTGAATAATGTTCACGAATACAAAATCCACAATTAATTTCATCACTATTCTGAATCACCTCCTTAAACTCCTCCTATGATCTGCTACCAGACAGAGATTTACTTTAACTTCCACCAGCCCTTGGAGTCTGAGCTCTTGTGGAGGTTGGGTTTATAGATGGCATATCCTAATTAGACTTGTCAAAACAACTCTCTGCATAGCTCCAGTGTAGCTGCTTTCCCCAAACTCTCCACTGATCCCAAAAGAGTGACATCACTCAAACACAGAAAAAACAAAATCAAAATTCTTCTTTTAATACAGAAGCAAATGGGAAGGTGTCATTCTCAGGAGGCACAGTCCACAAACTGGCTCACCCCCCATTCACTCCTCCACCCTCATACCGATAATTTAATTAGTGAAGTTATCATCTCTGAGGGAATAGAACGTTACGATGCAATATGGTGTCAGTACACAGAAGGCGGCTCCCTGGAGGATATCGATTTCTCATTTTCTGAAATGGGATGTCCATTTTTATGCTGACATTTATTCTCTTAATGCAGTACAGCCAGGCCTGACTTTATCCAAAGCACCTTGCAAACTGCCCTTTTATACAGACTGTCAGGGAAGCCAGCAGACTGTCCTGAGAGCTGCACAGTTTTCTCCCCCATGGTAGTTTGTCTGCAATTCAAAAATTATTGCTCAGTTCAGTATTATTGGCAGACTCCCTAAGGTACTCCTAAGGCCCCTACTGCTATAGTATCTTAGCACTTTATGGTCTTTAACATATCTTTTTTCACAATATCATAGTGAGGAAGGAAAATACAATTATCTCCATTTTACAGACAGGGGATAAAGGCCCAGCAAGACTAAGAAATGTGTTCAAGGTCATACAAAAGCCTTGTAATAGTAAAGGGAATTGAACATGGGTCCCCAGAGTCCCACACTAACATTCTAACCAGTGGAAAATCCTCTGTCAGGCCCTGAATATTTAGATGAGACTGTGTGAGCTCTGACAGGCTTGGCCGAAAGACATTTCAAAGTCTTTGACAGCTAGGTACCTGACTTTACCCAACACCACCTTTCATTCAACTAGCAAAGTACAAAATTTTCACTTAAAGTTTTTTAAAATGAGCCTGGTAGCATGCTAACAATTTGTCTGCTCTGCTGGTCAGGATTCAACAGAGGATCTGTTAAAACATGGAGAGGGTTCCTGGGAATTCAGGTCACTGTCGGAAGAGACTTGCTGGGGATAATGATGCAAAAAAACACACATTCAATAGTTTTTCTCCTATTCCTCTCACAGCAGTGCTGCAGTGTAGCATCTGTTTCGCTAAATTACAAACTGGTAGCTGGAGTCACAAAGCAAAGGGGAGAACTTTTAAATATGCGAGAATATGCTTCTGTCAGGATTCTCTCTAACTGCAGCCCGAATCCTCCTACTCTTGGGCAAAACTTCAGCCTGCCTGCAGACACTCCCTGGGCTAATCGTTATCCAATAGTAATGTGGACACCTGCCCTCCCTTTGTACATCTGGTTTACACACAAACTGTATGTACACACACAGCTAGCAAAGGCGGCACATATTCAAATGCCATGCTCCCTTCAGGGACCATATTTTCCTGGGATATAGAATCATTCTGCAAGGGCAGGACTGTTCAACTGGTAGTGTGCAGGCCAGATTTGACATAGAAATTTGAGGAGGCAGGCCAAGAAGCTGCGTAACTCTGTGCTGGTTTATGAAATCTTTTTGCTGCATCAGACTGACCTGTGGAACTCATTACCGTGAACTGTGGTGAATGGAATGCCAATAGGTTCAAAATGCCAACGCGTTCAAAAAAAGGCTAAGACAAATTCAAAGAGGATAAGTCCATCAATGGCTTTTAACCAGAATGGGTAGGGGTTGTAGCCTCATGTTCAAGGTATCCCTAAATCTCTAACAGTAGTTGGAAGCTGGGACTCAACAGTGGCCACAATCCCAAATCCCTCCACGGGGAATCCATGTGGGATCCATGCAGCACAATGTCTCCCTATGGACTTGTGTGTGGTTTGCACACACGTGCACACAGAGGTTGCGCACAGGGGTTCAGCCCCACTGACTCCATAATTGTTCTGTTTCTTGTACACTACTTCCTTGGTTGCATCTGAGATTGGCCATTGGGTTAGATGGAATATTGTTTGGACAAGCTATGGCAGCTCTTACGTGTTTATTCACTACAGTATGTGATTGTCATGCTACAGAGGTGGGGGATCTCCAGAGCATAGGCCAAATCTAGTCCACAGCAGACCTTTTTCCAATTCCTGAACCTGGTCCATGGATCAAGCCTCTGCCCTCAAACACTGAAAGAGTGAGCTCATTAGGAAGCAGAGATGAGGACATGCTGTCAAGGACAGGGGGTGGATCCTTGGCATAGATCCATGATTTGAACCTTCCTCATTCTTCCTTGCTCCTGAGAACATCCCTTAAGAACCCCTACCTGCAACTGCCACAGAGCCTGTACTATTTTCAAAGTGACCCTTGGAAGAGAAAAGGTTTTCCACCCTTGCCAGAGCTGAACGTAATTTGGAAGACCCTCTTCAAGGCACCTTGTAGGGGTGTGCATGGATGTCATTTTCATTATTACAATAACGTCCTTTTCGTTTTCATTGCAATACTGAAAATGACAACTGAGAATAACGATACCAATACCGATAACAAAAACAAAAATGACAATGTCATTACCGTTGTCGTTATTAATGCTGTGGCAGTTGGGTTTCAGAGGGAAAATCTAGAGAGGGGAGGAGGGAGCAGACATCTCGGAGCCCTAAACAGGGTTGAATTCTTGAACAGTATCGCTGGCCAATGAGCAGTGCAAGCAGGCTCCAGCAGTCTCATGGCACTCTGTGGTTGCTCAATGTCTGCTGCCTCCTAACAACCATTCAGGGAGGCTCTGGGGGAGGACACTGCAACCCTTTATAATGGGAGGGCCAGGCTTTTTCTCTCTGTTCTGCGAGAGCTCTGCTTGTCGGGTCGAGAACTGTGGTGCTTGCACACAAAAAAATCATCCCTAGCCCTCATTGTATTACCAATACCTTTCCTTTCTCATACCCTACATTTTACCTTCTCCCTTTCCCTGCCCTTCTCCCCCCCTGTACATTATATATAGATAGGTAGTATAGATTAGATATAGATATATATTATAGACATGTAGATTGGATTAGAATAGTTATATAGATAACTGATTAGAAAATAGATTGTTTTCCCTTTTCTTTCCCCTGTCTCCCTTAGATTTAGATAGATATTAGTTGCTCATGGGAATCGATACCGATACCAAAAATAAAATCTTCACTTGAAACTATACTGATAACGACACTGAAAATGACATTGTCGTTAATAGCGATAACAAAATGTCACTGAAAATGACATTGTCAATAACAATAACAAAAACAATATTTTTGAATAACAAAAGTGAAAAATGGAAACAACATTTTTGAATAACAAAAACTAAAAACAAAAACAACATGGGGGCCTGCTGCACACCCCTTGCATCTTGTTCCTGCTGCAAGGTAGACCAAGTAAACTCTGGCTTCAAGGCATTTCATATAACTCAGTATGTGTTTACAACTGACTGATTAAATGGCCTTTTGTCAGGGTAGGGAGAAAGATGTGTTGGTTCCGGCACATCTTTCATGTAAAGGTTTTCCCCTCAGCTTTTTCTTTGTCACACTCACAGGTGAGTCAGCACAGTGTTATCAGTCTGTCAGCCAAGCTGTCCAGCCATATGGCCAGAACCCCCGTGACATGTTTTGGGATAAAGACAAAGACTGAAAACGAGCAAGCAAATCGTTTCTCTTGTCACTTCAAAATGGAGCAGGGAAGAATGAGTCTCCATGGCGATTGGAGGTGGATGTGCCTGCAGTCATAGGGAAGAATAAATGACAAATAGCCGCTCTCATCCCTGTCCACAATGACGCCTCAGAACCTCAAGCTTAAGCAGTTATCTCAGAGGAAGCCTGTTTCTGAGAAAAAGCATGTTTTAACAACCTTGGGATTGAGATGTGGGAGAGAGGGTAGTCTATCCATCCATCCATTTAGGTAATTATATATTCTTCATCAACATAGTGCTCGGCAGCCATACATGAGGATAGCAAGGCATTTGCCCCAGAAATCCACGAAAGAGGAATCCTAAGCCCCCACCGTACATACCCCTTTATATTGACTTCTTGCTTCACTTAGGTTTAAGCCTTGGCAGTCGCCAAAAGCAAATATTCCTTGCTGGAAGCCCAGCTGAGTGCACACTTCTCCCTCTGAAGAATTGTCCAGACACTGCCATTGTGAGACTCAGCAGGGATCCTGCTTTGCTTCATCTTTCCCTCTCTCCTTCTGCATACTGAGTTGGGCTGGTGTCTATTTTATTGTCTCAGCATTTAGGCCAAGCAGGTTGAAAACACACAAAAGTGGAGGTGGGGCAGCTATTATTTTATTTTATTTTGTTTTATTTTAAAGGCTTAGATGGGGACATTTATGGCTTAGTCCAAAGCCCTTTGAAATCAATGAATGTATGTTAGTTTCAACAGAACCAGGTGCATACAATTTGTAACCTTTGCTCAGTCAGAGATGAGACTGAAGTGGCCAAATTGTAAGAGGTGGCATTTAGACTGTTTAATCAGTATGGCTCTATTATTAATTATTATTATTATTATAAACATTTATATAGCGCCAGAAATGTGACCTGGTGCTTTACAGAACATAGAACTATGCCGGTCCCTGCCTGTGGCTTACAATCTAAAAGACAAGAAGGGGGAGACAGGGAAAGGGGACAGTGGGAAAGACAGGGGAGAAGACCAACAAACAACAAACATTCAAGCGGATGCGAAGTCTCAGGTGCGTGTGCTTGGCTTGGTTACAATCAGGTTGGTTGCAGCAGTCTGCAGAGGAGGGCAGACAGTTGGTATATGGGAACGACTAGCAGGCATTGGGAAAGGCGGCGAGGAAAAAGTGGGTCTTGAGGAGTGATTTGAAGGAGCGGAGGGAGGGGGCAAGTCGGATGTGGGTAGGGAGGGAGTTCCAGGCATGGGGGGCAGCGAGGGAGAAGGGTTGAAGGCGGTTAGGTGAGCAGGAGAAATGAGGGAGAGTGAGGGAGGGGATAGAGAAAGAGTGGAGAGCACGTGCAGGAGTGCGTAGGGAGATTAGGTCTGAGAGGTAATTGGGAGCTTGGTTGTGGAGTGTTTTGAATGTGAATACCAGGAGTTTAAACAGGATACGTTCAGGAAGGGGGAGCCAGTGAAGAGAGAAGAGGAGAGGCTGCACATGGTCAAAGTGACGGGCAGAGTGAATGACCTTGGCAGCGGAGTTTTGGATTGCGATAAAGGGGGACAGGTGAGAGCAAGGTAGTCCAGCAAGGAGGAGGTTGCAGTAATCGAGGTGAGAGATAACCATGGCATGAACAAGGGTTTTGGCCGAGGAGGTAGAAAGAAAGGGGCGGATCCGAGCAGCCATGTTTAAAGCTGGTTCAGAGGTAGGGTATTTATACATGAGATATTACAACACAGGTCCACCCAGCGGACACAAGTGGTAGTGCCTGTGTAAAGGGGGGTTAGGAGGGCATTTGCTCCCGACAACCCAATACCCCCACCTACCTCCACCCATCTCCCTGCATGGAGCAACCCGGAAAATTTCGGGTTGCACTGTATGGGAGCATGGGAGGCCAATGGGTGGATGGGTTTGAACATCGAGTGTACACCCCTCTGCCGTTTAACCCCCTCCCCCACTGGAAGTGCATGTGTGGACTCCACCAAGCGCACACTGACCACCACCACCCCTGCCAGTTTAAAAATGGCCATAGTTACAAATATGGTTGCCATAAGGTTTCAGTGGGGCTATTCTGGGGCTAGTGGATCATGGCCATATGTTTGCAACTACATTAAATTTACAGTTATTTAAACATACTGGAGAGGGTGGGCAGGATCATCAAAAGTGTTCAGACCTCATATACCCAGCATGCTGAGCTCTCCTCAAAATCTGTCCAGAAGTGACAGGATAGGAGCTTCTAAGTGGTCAAAATTATTTTAAAGTTTTGTCCCTTTTTGTATCTAAAGCACTTTGGTATCCAAGTTCTTTGAAAGTCTGGCTCAGATTCAGGGAGCTGAGTAGTTAGAAATCTGGCTCGAAATAGTAAATACTCAGTTTTACGCAAACATGATTGAACCACATTTAGAGGTGTTTTCCTGAATGTGGTTCTTTAGTCAGCATGAACAAAAAATTTACTTAGCTACTTAGTTAAAGCAGAGAACTGGAATGTGTGGAAACCCCTCCCCCAGCCCTAAAATGATGCTAGTAAAATCCCACTAAGACTCAAGAAATTCCAAGTCTCTAAAGCATAAGTTGAAAATCAGTTCTACCTGGCACAAACTATGAGAATTTGTGATAATTTTGGAAAAATCTCAGCCCATATTAGACATTGCTTCTCAACCTGGGGTGAAGGCATATGCTATGCTGATGTTCATGCCTTTTTTCTTAGCAATGGTTGATTTGGGGTAGGTAAGTCCTTGAGGTGGTTTTGAATACCTCATCCTTAATCTTCAGGATTGTCCACAAAGGCGCCTTCTGTCTCCACTGGGAGATGAGGGCACACAGTGCTGTGTGTTGTGGCAGCAGATCAAGGCTTGCTGGATTAACAGCTGGTGAAAGCGGAGCTCGGGGGCAGAGTCAGATAGAGCGCAGCAGGGATTTAACAGCCCAGGCAGCCTATGGCGGCGTGACAAGAGCGAACAGTGCTGTGTGTTGGGGTGGTGGATCAAGGCTTGCCGATTAACAGCTGGTGAGAGCGGAGCTTGGGGGTGGAGTCAGCCAGAGCACAGCAGGGATTTAACAGCCTAGACAGCCTATGGTGGTGTGACAAGGGCGAACAGTGCTGTGTGTTGGGGTGGCGGATCAAGGCTTTCCGGATTAACAGCTGGTAAGAGCGGGACTCGGGGATGGAGTCGGCCAGAGCACAGCTGGGATTTAACAGCCCAGGCAGCCTACAGCAGTGCTGTGGGTACGTGCCCGGGGCTGCGCGCCTAAGGGCTGCGTGCACAAGGGCATGGCCTTGTGCACGTCCTTAGGTGTGGGCTGGGCGTGAGGGCCGGCCCCTTTTGCCCACAACATTCGGCTCATGATGGTCAGGAAGAGGGGGAGGGGTTCCTCACCCTCTTCCTCTTTGGAGGAAACTCTCCCAGCCAAAATCGCATGGACTTTGCCGGAGTCCGAGGTAAATGGAATTCCCCCTTCATACAATCATTACTCCTGCCTTGCAGAGGTGGAAGATTTGCTGCTGGGGTTCCCGTCTCCACCTTCCCCCCCCCAAAACAAAACAAGAGAACATGAGGGTATTTGGGGTTCGGCTACTACATATATTGTTTCACCACAGAAGCCCTCTTTGTGGGCATTAAAGACCTCGCCAAGGCAGTTACTATGGTCCAAAAGCAACTCAGTGAGATTCTTAGTCAATTAAGGGGTGGCCATAAGGCTTCCAATCCTAAAATGACTAGCCTAGCTCCTTTTGAGCCAACGTTTATTGGTCAACCATGTCCTCCTACTAGGAAAAGAATGTTAATCAAGGAAAACAAAGTCCATTTATTTATAAGGCCTGAACTAAATGGTACTATGCTGACAGCAATTTGGCCTACTTTTGGGGAGGTTTAGAGGTTTCCTCCCCCATTTTGGGGACCCATTACTTGCCAAATGAGAAGTATATATACCAGCTACGAGTCTTTTTTACGGATAGGTGGTGGGTAACTAAGCTATTTAAATCTAAGAAGTTTCTCCTGACTCGAGAGGTGTTGATTGACAGGGTTGTAACTTACAGTAGAGAGGAATTACCAGTTGGGTTGGGCCCGCGGGGTAGTCATCTTTCCTCCCCCAATGTAGTTGCCCTTGGCTCCTGGAACAGTGGAAATCCAGATTCCGGGCCTATAAGGGATATAGCCAATTTGGCTGTGGACCAGGAGGCAGAGGTAGTTGAGACTCAATCCTCTTTCGCCAATTTGATGGAGTTGAGCTGGGTTGATGCCAATCCCCCACCATGCCAGGATGTGAATCTTTTTTCTAATGCTACTATGGTTGACCGTCTGGGTCCTTTCGGCCAGCAACATATGGTGTTGGAGGCTGGCCGTGGGGACTTAGTCTGGGTAACCACCTGTGCAGGGTCTAGGGAGGGTTTGCTGACTCATAAGATCACCATTAAGATAGGTGATTTTTTAGTGGGGGGAAGGCCACAGCCGATGATCTGGTCTGTCTTCAGGAGCTCCTGGGGCAACTATCGGCTATTGATCAGGATCTGTTTAAAACTAGGCTGGACCGCATTAAGAACTATGCCCAAGAGGCAGTCATTGGGTTTATTGCCCCGAGGAAGGAGCCCAGGGGATTCTTCGACAGGTCACGGGTAGGGCTGATCGATCTGACAGCGGCCCGTTATTTGGGGGATGAAGAAAACAGGCTGCTGCCGACCAATGAACCTGGTATCTCTGGGCCCCTACTTTCCCCAGTGGCTCTAGGCAACCCCTTGTCGGAAGCTGCCCAGATTTTAGATCTTCAACCTAGGGAGTCTGCAATGTTGTAGTTCTCGATCAGTCCCAATTTCAAACAGAGTTGGCTTCCACTTTAGGTTGACTAGAAGGCTCCTTCGATTGTTCCTTGGTCTTGGATATTTCAGGGGATAGGGGGGTATGGATGGCTCAGAAAGACCAACTCCCCCCAGTTGTTGGGGTCATTTCTTTTGGCTTTACTTCCTGGAAGGTTTCTGGTCTTAGTTCTTCAATTAGTGATCCAGATTTTTTTGAGTTTTTGTCAAGTTTTGATTTAGTGGGTCTTCAGGAGACATGGTTGAAGGGGGATATGGCGATCGATTTAGTGAGCTCCTAAATTTATACCCATGCTGGCCAAAAGAAAGGGAACAGGGGTTGAGCTTCAGGGGGCTTGGCCTTCTGTGCTCGGGACTCTGGGGACTAGCACTTCTCCCTTTGGAGGAGCGCATGCCCAGAGTTCCAAGTGAGTAGGTTACAGCTTGGAAGCTGGCTAAGGGAACAATTTGTGATATTTAACATCTATATTCCCCCAGTTACCTCATCATACTATAGACCAGAGGTCTGGAATGATTTGGAAATGGCAATTGTGGAGGTCCAGGATGAACTTCCTGATGCATCTGTGATACTAATGGGGGACTGGAATACACAACTGGACAAAGCTGCAGGCAGACGATATCCAATCCTGTGACGATGGGAGCATAGTTCCCCGTAGCACAGGTCGCACGGCGGCTTTTCTTAGGGACTTGATTCATAGGTTTGACTTGGAAAATCTCAAAGAGGGCCATATATTGGCCCCAAGGAGAGAAGTAAGATTGATTTAATTCTGGTAGATTCAAGAGTCTCCGAGCAGTTTTCACCAGTCAATCTCATCCTTAGGCCCAAGAGTGACCATGTTGTTCTGGTTACAACTCTAACAGGGAGTGGAATGGTTAGGGACTCCCTTTGTCCCATTGACCGAGGAGAGGTTGTCCCTAGGCTGAAGAGGTTGGAGGGGGCCAGGCTCCTGAAAGATCTTACAGTTTTTTGCAGTTCCAAAGGGGTTTGTGCCTACGCCAGTTTACTGGAGAATTCGGGGGAGATTGACTCTCTGCTCGAGACTTTTTCTAAAATCTTGGCAAATCTATGTGAGGTATTCATGGCTCCCCAAAAAGGCCAGTCTTTGAGGAATTTGCACCCTTGGTTCAATCTAGAGTGTAGGGTAGGAAAAACCAAGTTGGTCTCTCTTAAAAGGAGATGTTCCCAGGAGGCTGGTCAATCAACATGGGAAGCCTTTAGGAGGGCTAGGAAGGGTTACTCGACCTTACTTAAGCAGAAGAGGAATAACTTTTATGCCACAGCTTGGGCTAAGATGGCTGTCGACCTCTCTGTTGGCAACTCCAGTCGCTTTTGGGCTAGGCTGAATTCAATCATTAAACCCAGACAGAGGGATTGCCGCCCAAGCTTGGGTAGATTTTTTTGGCAATCTATATGCCAATAGTATGGTTGGGGTAGCGGATCTCATGGGGGGACCAGGAGAGGGTTCTCTATAAGAATTGGGATGGCAGCAAGAATACTTCTCCCAAGAAGCAATTTATGAAAGTATTATGGCCCTAAAGCCACATAGGGCTATTACCCCATAGATACTGCAGGTGGCCCCCCGCTGGTGGGCTAGGATCTTTTCATATCTTTTTTTGCAGTTATCAGGATGTCTAGGATCCCCCAGAAATGGGTTTTGAGTTGGATTGTCCCTATCTACAAGAAAGGAAGTAGTTTGGACCCGAATTCCTATCGACCTATAAGTCTGATTTCTGTTGTAGGCAAACTATATACCAGGATGTTATTATATCATCTTGAGAAGTGGGTTGAGGATCATCATTTATTACCCCAGGAGCAATTCTGGTTCAGGAAGGGTAGATCGACATTCAATTGTTGTTTTATCTTACAGCATTTACTATTTAAGTACACTAGGCTTAGGAAGGGGAAGGCCTATTTGGCATTTCTGGACCTTACCAAGGCCTTTGACTCGGTACCCTGAACTCGGCTGTGAGCAAAGCTGAGGCTGTGGGGTATCGAGGAGAAGCTTTTGGGCCCCATCATGCAGCTGTATTCGAATAACACTGCTAGGATGAAATACTAAAATGGGCGCCACCAAACCTACTCTTTTCCTATAGAACATGGGGTGAGACAAGGCTGTGTCCTGGCGCCCTTATTGTTTGGTCTATTTGTCTCCGATATTGTCGCTCATGTTAAAGCCGTGGAGGGCCACCCACTCAAAATTGGGAATGTCCAGGTAAACATGATCCAGTTTGCTGATGACGTGGTCCTTATTTCCCAGACTGATCTAGGTTTAAGGAGGGAAATAGGATGATTCCATACCTATTGTGTATTACGTTCTCCAATAAGGGTACCTGGAACTCCCACTTGGCAGAGAGAGCTATGAAAGCACAGCAAGTTGCCCAGGCAATAAACAGAGCTATTAATATCTCAGCTGGCATCAGTGTTTCTGGGTTTCTCCAGGTTTATAGGGCGAAGATCATAGGAATGGCTCTTTTTGGCTTGGAAATTATTCCATGACCTAATATGATCCAGCTAGAAAGGGCCTAAAACAGTTTCTTTTGTAGACTTCTCCGAGTGGCGAATGGCTCTCCCGGGGCCGTTTTGCGGCTGGAGACTGGTGTTCTCTCGCTGGAGTCATTGGCCAAGTTGAAGTTCCTTCACTATTGGCTTCGGCTACTGAGAGCTCATGAATCCAGTCTCCCAGTTTTGTGTCTCCAGGAAGAACTCACCTATACAGGGCTTAGATCGTATGCCTGGGTATCATATTTGGGGCAGTTTCTTAGCCAGTTGGGATTTTCTATGGTTTATTTTGTAGAGAAATCTCTCCAAGCTATCTCTCACGAGATACATTTTAGGATTAGGGACATTGCCCTCCAGGATGACCTGGCAGTCTTGGGAGCATGGAAGGTAGCCCCTGGGCAAGCCTTGATTAAGCGAAATGGTGATTTCGAGGAATATTTGGATGAACTTAAAGATCCTATAATCAGGCGGTGCTATACTTTGGCCCGTTTTTTCCTTATCCCGACAGCCGTATCTGAAGGCAGGCAGACCCATGTCCCATACCACCTTCTAGTATGTTCATGTAGCTTTGGTGGGGTTGAAACTGTAGAGCATTTTCTGGTGGCATGTTCCCACTATGCCATCTTGAGGCAGGTGTGGTTGACACCTCTCTTGCCTGATGGAATGAACTTCTGCTCTGATTCGTGCTTCCAGTTTTTACTGACCTTGGCCGCGCCCAGCGCTAAGCTTTCAATAGCCACCTATGTATGGCTCACCATTAAGGCAAGGAGTGAGTTGTGGCCAAATCACATGGTCCCTAGTTGATTCCATTATAACAGGGGAAGTATGAGAGATTTTAAGTATCTGGTGTTTTGGGTCACTCTTGACCTTGGTACGGATATATTTGTCCAAGTGGGTCAATAGCAAGTTGGCATGTATGCCCATCCCTTATGTTTATTATTTATATATTTTTATATTTATATTTATATATTTATATTATATTTAGATTTTTATATTTTTATTTAATTAGCTAATCTTTCTGGAACTATTGTATTAATATGTTTAGTGACTGGAATTAGTTGTAACTGAGACGTGCCAAGTACAACCGCAATCAATTGCAGATTGTCGAATTATGGTCTATTTTGAATTTTGTTTGGTCACTGTCATAGTTGTTGTTGAGTTGTAGTTGTTTTGGCCATAGTGAAAGCTGGAGCCGTTAACAAACTATCTATCTGTTTCCACTGTTCCTTGTCTGCCCTGCTTAATGCTCAGTTGGCTATGAGCTGCACGTTGTCACTAGAACTTGACCTCTCCACTAGAACTTGCCCTCCCCATTACTGATTTTCTCTAGTTGGGGCTATGGATGCCCTGTCCTGTTTTGTGGGATCAGTTTCAGATGGTGTCTCCTGCTGATGTGGAGTCTTTGTTGGGATCTGTTTGTGCCATCACTTGTGAACAAGATCCTTGCCTGTCATGGCTGGTAAAAGCCAGCGAGGAGACATTACGGCCATTGCTGGCTGGGGTGGTTAGTACCTCCCTTTGGGAGGGCAGGGTACCTGAATGCCTGAAGGAGGCTGTGGTTAGACCCCCTGCTCCAGAAACTATCTCTTGATGCTGATGCTCCTGTCAGTTATCGACCGGTCTCTAACCTTCCCTTTTTAAGGAAAGTTATTGAATGGGCTGTGGCACGGCAGCTACAGGAACATCTGGACCGCACCTGTTCCCTTGACCCCTCTCAGTCTGGGTTTTGGCCTGGGTATGGTACGGAGACTGCAGTGGTGGCCTTGGTTGACTATCTTCGTCTGGTGTTGGACCAGGGTTGTCAGACCTTACTGGTCCTGCTAGACCTTTCAGCTGCATTCAACAGAGTCGATCATGAGGTGTTGGTGACTTGCTTGCGGGACCGTGATGGGATTGGCGGGACGGTCTTGGACTGGTTTCGTTCATTCCTGGCCGGGAGAACTCACCGGGTGGTCTTGGGGGAGTGTACGTCTTTGCCCCGGGACCTCACGTGTGGAGTCCTGCAGGGTGCCATTCTGTCCCCCCTCTTGTCTCCACACGTGAGGTCCTGGGGGAAAGACGTACACTCCCCCAAGACCACCTGGTGAGTTCTCCCGGTCAGGAATGAACGAATATGCATATATGCATATATTAACATCTATATGCAGCCGTTAGGGGAGATCGTGAGGGGGTTTCAGGGCATGCAGTGTCATCAGTATGCTGATGACACTCAGCTCTACCTCTCTTTTTCCATCAACCCAGGCCATGCAGTCTCCTTATTTTTCCAGTGCTTGTCGGCTGTGGGGGCTTGGATGAGGTTGAGCCATCTGCAGCTGAATCCTGACAAGATGGAGGTGATGTTGGTGGATGAGGGCCTGGGGGACCTGGGAGTGGTTGAATCTCCTCTTGTAGGGGGGGGGTTCACCCTCCTATGGTCTCGCAGGTACGGAGTCTGGGTGTGCTCCTCGATTTATGACTCAGTCTGGAATCTCAGATTGTGGCTGTGACGGGGAGTGCGTTTTGGCTGTTACATCTTGTCAGGCAGCTTCGGCCATCTCTCTCAGACTCTGACCTCGCCACTGTCATCCATGTCTTCATCACCTCGAGGCTGGATTACTGCAATGTGCTCTACGTGGGGAACTCGCTCCTGGAGGAGGCTTGGTTGGCCCCCACCCTTCTGTCATTTCGACGTTTGTGTAAGACCTAGCTGTTCTGCCAGACTTTTGGCGGGGTAGGGTGGTTCGGGGGTGGGGGGGTTGTTTTTTTATGTATATGGGGGTTTTAATTGTGCATTGTTTTAATGTTTTGAGTTGTTGTTCACTGCCCTGAGCTGCCCTGTGGGCTGGAGGGGTGGGATAGAAATCAAATCTTTTATAAATAAATAAATAAGTTATATTATTTCTTTTGGCCCAGGACCTTCCCTCCTTCACACATCATTGTAAAACCTGGTTGTTCTGCCAGGCTTTTGATGAGGGAGACATGTAGGGGGAGGGATGGTGCTGGATTGGCGGGGAAATGACTGTTTTTATTGAAATTTTAAGTTTTATGTTGTATATTTTATTTTGTGTTTTTATATTGTACACCGCCCTGAGCTACCCTGACAAAAAAAAGGGGGGGTGGGGAATAAGATAGCAAATCTTTTAATAAATAAACAACATATATAAACTGCCTGCCAACACACCTTTTTCTGGCCACTTTCAGTCCTTGGTCACATTTACTTAATCCTTTATGACTAGTGTACAAAGTGCATGGTTCTATTACATAATTTAATTACCCTGATCATAGGAATGGCCAGACTGAATCAAACTTATAGTGTCTTGCACAAGAGTGGCCATCTGCAGATACTTCTAAGGAAAGTACAATAAACCGACAATACGCAAGTGTAGGAGTCCACAAAAGCCTCGTCCTACTGCCTAGTAGAGACTGTCTGGAATCCTGAAGAATGATATCTGGCTTACAAAGTCAAATATCAAAGTCCTTTCTCAGGCGCTATGACATGGCTACTTTGACTTATCGGACACACTCCGTAAGGAACTGGTGTGGCTAGCATCACAGCCAACTCTCTTTGACTTTCCCTAGCTTGACAGATCAGGTGCTCATTCACAACTGGGAGGAGTGGCTGAGAGAACAAATAGGACTTGAACCCATGCCGTCCCAAAATATAGGTGAGTGCCTTAACCACAGAAGCACGCAGTTGCCACACCGCCTTCAGAAACAAAAGGAAACCCCACCACTCACCAAAACAAACACTGGGAATCAGACATGGGATAATTCAAACGCTTGCACTTCTGAATTACAGGATGAAAGGTTTGAAATTTGTAACTAAAGAAAAGGTAGTTCAAGAGGCTGACTAAAGGCTCGCCTACGCCTGCTTCAGTGGTGTGTCTTAGTGACAGTTGAACATGTTTTACTTGCTCCCCCACTGACCTCAGTGGCATCAAATTCCCTCGAACCATGTATTGCTCTTTGAGAACCTCTCATTCTCTTCTCCTTCCCTATCATATACTCAAAAAAAGCTTTCAGATAACAACCATAAGAAACTTTGGCTTGAACTCAGCTACAAAACGCAGATACATCATCTAATATTTCATCAAGTTCACACACTATTTTACTATGAAAGCAAGAACACAACCAAACAGATTCCAACTTAGCATTTACAGCCTGCCTGTGGATCAATCATAGTTACCGGCACCGCCTAGCTCTCCCCAAGCATTTGCAGTACCAAGACAGGAAAGAACCCATGATCCTGTTACGAATCTTCCCAGTTAAGTAATAGTCTTGACTCGCTTTGCAAGAAGCAAGTTGCATCAACACACTGTCCATCCCTCTCCACGCATGCCTTGGAGGTGTCTGCTCACATGTGTGGTTTCTTTGATTTAGCAAAAGGTGTCACCAGGTGGTGAGAGCACATTCCCTCCAAATACAAACTTGCTGCCATCCTCTGTACAAGATCTTAAAGCAAATTTTTTTCGATTGCACACAGCATCTTTAAGCAAAATAGATTGTAGCAGCACAGCGGAAAGTGTCTGCCACCTGGTAATAAATTAGTTGTTAGCAGAGGTAGCAGCGCTCACACAATCCCATTTGCACTTTGAAGGGTGCACAGCTGCTTCTCATTTTCATACTGCCAAAAAAAAGAAGGGAGAAAAACTGGGGAGGGACAAAAAACCAGCCTCTCATTTATCTTCAGTCAGATCACCACTCTCCATTACTTTGACAGATATCATCAAATACAGGGGGGGAGGGGGAGTAACATTTTGAAATGAAAATCTATGGTTGCCAAAAATGAAGGAGCAGTAGTAATGGCTACACTCAGGAATAACACAGAAAAGAGAAGTTCTGTGAACTTCACCTACTTTCTCCAGATTTGTTGTGATTCCAGGCACTAGCAACCACCTGGTCAGTCCCGTGCAACTAAGTCCCCAATTACAGCATATCCTATATTCCAACCCTGTTTCCAACCCTGGGTGGATTCCCAAACAGCTTTTCTCAGACCTGGTCTGTAGCATGTCCTGACTCCTGATATATTAGGCCCACCTCCTCACAAAATTCTTTGTTTCACTTCTGAACTGCATGCTATCTTTAGTTTTATTTATTCATTTATATTTGTATTCCTACCCCTCCCCTCTCATGTCAAGAAACTCATTCCTACACTTCTCTTGTAACGCATGTCAGTCATAATGTGTAGCTGCTCCTGATAGTCCAGTGCAGAAAAATCCACAACACAAATCTCTGCCAATGGCCTCTTAATCTTTCAAGCCCCCAACCCTGTGCATCCTGCAAGCAGAGGACAATGCTGGAAACCGAGGTTGTTGGATTTTTTGTTTGTTTGGTTTTTTAATTAACCTGTGCTCTCACTACTAGGTTTGTGGCCATCTTAGGAGGTATGGGAACATTTCAGATTCCACATACCTCTTAACAAGTCCTCTTTGGGACCTGAAGCAGAAGCTCACTGTTCCTCTTTCAGGGTTAAAGTACCTTTTTCAAGACAGAGACAAAAAAGACCAGAATTCAAGCCCCAGGCACCTCTTTCCTGGTCTCCCCCCAGGAAAAGCGCTTGAGAAGACAACAGGGAGACAAGAGAGTGCAGAAGCACATGTTACAGAAGAAACAGATCCTGCACAGGTGGAGAAAGTTGACATTGTTCTGGTAATGTGATGAGATGAAGAATACAAGGCGGGTAAAGTGGTTAATATCTCATGAACATATGTGCTTTTCCTCCACTAATAGAAATGTTAGGATCTCACATTTATGAATCATTTATGTTATTTCTAATTTATAAGGAATGCCGTCTGCTGCTTGCAAAAAAAGAAAGAAAATGTTTGGAGCCATTGAGAGTTATTTCATTTAATAAAGCATCAAGCAATTAGATAAAGTAGTGTAACAACTAAGGCTCAAAGCAAGTTGTATGTTTTATCTCTGGAAGAATGAGCATTTAATTGGTGCAGCAGATAGTGTAGGAATACCCAGGCCTTCAAGACAGGATGTTGTGCAGGGGCGTACCGTTCATTGAGCGAACCCGGCATAAAGCCGGGGACCTCTAGCTTCCAGGGGCCGGTGCTTGGCCACAGGGGGCAGCCCCACGCCTGGACTGGGGTGGGCTGGAGGAGGTCTGAGTGCAGGGCACCCCCAGATCATGGGGGGGGTCCCCATCCCTCAACTGCCTCTGCATGCTGTTAGTGTTTCTGCAGCAGCAGTGGGACACCAATTGGACAGGGAGGTAAAGTTGTTTGTAAACAAACTCCTCCCCATGTGAGTGATCAGAAGGTTGTTGCCTTGTAAAGAAGGTTCTTCAAGGTAGCTCTTAACATTTTCACAACTGGGTTGTGCATGCTCACCCTATTCAAATAATAGACCACATGTTGATCTCGAGCTTCTCTAGTATAAAAAGCACTCTCCCCCTCAGAATGACAGTTCCTTCCAACCCTTTCTAGGAAATTCCATTTGGGGCTGGACGGGTGGGTGTTGTAAGAATGTTAGGAGACATCTCTAAGAACCTTGTTTACAAGGGAGCAACCTTCTGTTCTTCTTCGAGTGGCTCCTCACAGGCCCTTTTTACACCAGCCTGAGATGTGACAGCAGCACTCCACTATCACATTTGTTAATACCCATTAGGGAATCAACTGGACACTGGGTTGGCAGCGAAGGTAGCAGCCTAAGCTGGAGGCAGTCACTGTGGCTGGGGCCTCTTCAGACAACATTCAGGATATACTGGTCTCCAGAAGAAGCTTTTTATTTCTTCTGGGCAACAAATGGGAACATCAGGAGAGGTGGAAACCTTACACTGTGTGTCAGCAGACTGCACAAAGGACTCAGAGATACATCAACATTATTATGGTTGATGTTTTTGTTGTTATTTATAAAGTGCCAGCAATGTACCTGGAATATGTACCTGGAATTAAAGAGCTAACTAAGCACAAACAAGGACCTGAGCTGGGAACTGAGACACCTGCTGGATAGAAGCTTCACTGGTGGATAAAAAAAGAACTTGTGATTGTCCCTGAAGGGATCAATCCCAGCAATTTCCATACTATTTAGACGTCCCTTGGTGGGACATGCTAGTCACCCTGCTTTGATGTGATACCTTAATATGCTTCAGGCAATTCCTGGCATTGTGATTATATTTGACTGTCCATTGCCTCTGATAATCCATCCATCTGTATCAGTTTCAGCCACACAGTCTGAAACCATCCTCCCCCATCTGCGATGCAGACACTTCTATGCAGTATTCTGCAGCCTTAAATAGCTATAAGGCATTGAACAGTGGCACTTACATCCTGTTTATTCCACAGGAGAGGTACAAGTATTGGCAAAGTAGATACTAGCTTCTCACTAATCTATCTCAACTCTGGTCTAGAGTGATCACATCTAGAATTAGTGAAAACAGTGTGGTCTCCTAGACCCATTTGCTGCTAAAATAGACAAGGGTTCCAAAGCAGATAAAACTTTCTGTGATAATTGGCAACTACCTGCTTAGAGTCATGCTGAGTTTCTTATGGGCCCCCAATCACATATCAAGTGACTAGGCTTGGACATCTGAATAGAATGGAGCCATCCAATTTGGCAGCTCAGGTTAGAATGTTCGAAAAGTAAATCAGCATGCCTATATCTGGATACAAGTTTTAAATAAATAAATAAATAAATAAAATCTCTCAGATGACAGGACAAAGACCTTATCCTATTGGGTATGGCATGGAGAGAAGTTCAAACAATGTCCTTGGATCATGGGATATATAGAAATGTGGTTGTTGCCTCATGTTCTTCTTGCTGAAGAACTCAGTGTGCGATACTGGGGGCCTTTTCATTTTCTTCCCGGAATCCACTCTGCCCCCTCTCCTGTTCAACATGTACATGCAGCCTTTGGGCAAGATCGTGAGAGGGTTTGAGGTTCAGTGTCATACTGATGACACCCAACTGTACCTCTGTTTTGATTTGACCCAGGCCCTGCAGTCTCGGAGTTTACCCAGTGTCTGGCTGCAGTGGGGGATTGGATGAGGGTGAGCCCTCTGAAGCTGAATGCCAATAAGACAGAGGTGACGTTGGTGAGAAGCATTGAGGGGGGTGGAGGCCCTTATCATCGATGGGATGCGTCCCTTCTTGGTTCCTCAGGTTTGGAGTCTGATTGTGCTCCTTGATTCATAGCTCCACCTGGATCCTCAGGTGGTGGCTGTGGTAAAGAGTGTGCTTTGTAAGTTACATCTGGTCTGTCGCCTTCAGCCTTATATCTCAGGCTCCGATCTTGCCACCATCATCCATGCATTCATCACCTCAAGATTGGACTACTGCAATGTGCTCTGTGTGGGACTACTTCTGGTGTTGATCCAGAGGCTGCAGAACACGGTAGCCCATCTCCTGAGAGGCACGGGCCGTTGGGAGCATGTAAAACAGGCGCTCCGTTCTCTGCACTGACTGCCTATAGTCTTCCGGGCCTGAATCAAAGTGTTGGTTCTCACCTTTAAAGCCCTATATGGCCTGGGTCCTGCTTACCTGCAGGGCTGCCTCATCCTTTGCATCCTGGATCAGCCCCTGCGGTTGGCCAGGGACACCCTATTGGAGGCCCCCTGTGTATCCCTAGTGGTGACCTTTGAAAGGGCGTTTTGGGGGGCTGTGCCAAGGATGTAGAACTCTCTCCTGATGGAGGTTCGCCTATCTCCGGATCTCCCCTCTTTCCATAGAAATTGTAAAACCTGGCTATTTCGCCAGGCATTTGGTGAGGGGGATGGGTAGTGGGTGGGGGGTTTTGGAGGTAGGTAAGGGTATTTATTCAGGACCTCGTGGTGTACTCAACAGTTTTATTCTTTATATTTTTGTATTACACTTTTATGGCTTTTATCTGTGTTTTTATAGTGGATATGTGAGCCGCACCAAGCTGCCTTTGGGCAGGAGGAGGTGAGATACAAACTATGAAATAAAATTAGAAAATAAATGTTTGATTTGGAATGAAGAGACCTGACTCATTGGATGTTTTTAGACAGACAGGGTGTCTTGGTGCTGGCCACACCTGCCTGCCTGCTTCACCCCTGGGTGACCCATCCATCTAAAGGTGCCCCACCAGATGTGCAGGAGGATCAAGCTATGTCTGCCCCAGGGCAGTCCTGCTGGCAGTGCTCCAGAACATCCCAGAGTGCCGGCAGCAGAGCAAACTGGCGAAACCCAGGGCACCGGCCCGAAGCAGAGCAGCGGTCTATCTAATGGGCTGACCCATGCAAGACCACAGCGCTGTGGATGCTCTAGCCTGCAACTGTATGGTGTGTACTGCCAGGTCCATCTGATCCAGACCCCAGCAAGGCTGAGAGTGGGCAGGCATGGGGATGCACCCATGGAGCAGCTCCAGAGGTAGAGAACCCCGCATCCATCTGAAAACACCCAATGAAGAAGGAATCAGAAAGTAACAACTTTGGAATGTTGGAAGACTCCTTGCCTCCCAGCTAGCAAACGCTTGAGTCACTGAGTCCCCTTGTGGCTCTTTTCTGGCTACCTTTGAGCAAGGCAACTCCTGCCCATCCACCACACTAAACCATCAACAGCATTTTAAGTGGCATAGCTGGTACAAAAAAGCCTGAGAAATGAGACAGCCAGAGACTAAGGATATAATCCTCCACCATTAAAGTCAGCTGAGCTGAACCAGAGTGCAATGGGTGGAGGATTGCACCTTAAATTATCTTAAATTAAGCCTGATGGCTTCAGATTTCATTTAGATGTAACAGGACAGCTGTTGCAAGCAAGCAGCATTTCATTGGAGGCAGGCTGGGACCCATCTTGCTCTTCTGACCTACCAGACAAGATCTAGCTACTCAGCTTGTAGCCTGCAATTATGCTATTCCCCTCTCTAACACTCTTTTGAGGTTAGTTGCAGTTTAGCTTCTGCTCCTTCATTTGGTAGTTCATTAAATACATTAATCACCGTCTGTACAAAGAAATTTCCCCTGAACTCCCTACAGGCCAGGCCTGCATCTCAACTTGAGCTTATCCTAGCAGCCTTGTCCCTTTGTAGTAGTCAGTGACATAATAATACCATCTCCTTTGTGCTTCCATTTCCTCTCTTGATGCATCCCCCAGCACTCTTGCAGTGTGCTTTCCTCAGCTACTGCAGTTGGGGGGGGAGGGGGGGTAAGGAGCTTGTCTAAAAACACCCATTGAAAACCACCTATCATGCATGTTTCAGGGTTGCATAGGGCACCAATAGGTTGTATGGTGAGTGGGCGGGCACTTATCTAAAAACACCCAATGTCTGGCCATCTATCAGCAGGCTCTTTTCCCCTTCTGGAGTATTCTTGGATGTTTATGACATGACACTGCGTGTTTTTAGACAAGCACTTCTACACCCATTACCTACTCATCCCCCCCCCCACCATGCATATTGCAGGGCTGCATAGGGTGCCAATGCGGGTGGGGTGGGGGGGGGGGAGGGAGTGCTTGTCTAAAAGCATCTACTCTTAATGGTTTACATCCCATTGACATCAGGGCCCCTATAGAGACAGCTCACCTCCCTTTGGTAACAGTTGACTTTTCCGGCATTTTGCTACTTGCAGATATTTGTCTTATGCCCAATGGGATCATGGCAAAATACTAGGATGGGTGAATATAGGTGGGTGAAACCTTCAAATATCTGTGGGTATTTTCAGACGTTACGCTGGGCTGATTCACCACAGCAAATCCCCGGTGGGGGTGAATGAAATAACCACCCCCCGTGGTCAAAAACTGGCCCGAATAGATGTGCCGGCTGATTTCAGCGGGGAATCGGGGAGGGAGAGGGGCCATGTGGTGCAACGTGCGGCCCCCACCCCCCCACGCCGCCCACCCTCTGGGGAGGCAGGCGGGTGCTGCGACCAACGCGGCCACAGCGCCCAGCCACTTTGACCATGGCCCGGAATCCCGCCAGAGATTCCAGGCCATGATCGCGGGCCAGACGTTACTTTTTATTACTTCCCGCTGGGAATCACTTTGACCACACTTTCGGACCTTGTCCCACAGGGAGCCCGGGAAGTGTGGTTGAAATTGACCCCATGTGGGAATTGGCCGTGGTGATCATCTGGCAGCCGCCAAACAGACGTTCAGGGCACCTTGGCCCCACAGTGAGATTGACCGTGGTTCACTGTGGTTGACTGTGATCTTGTAACGTCTGAAAATACCCTGTGTGCATGACTGTCTCTGTGTTAGTATCAGTTCTATTTCCTTTTTGTACAAACCGTTGAAAGTGCTCTTAGACAGGTGCTGAGCACACTGCTGATTACTTAAAATTAGAAGCCAAATTCTGTTCCAACAGCTAACCCCATTTATCACACTTCAACTCATATATATATAACACCCCCAGTCATCATCAAACTTCTGCCAGGCAGGTAAGCGAACAAGACCTGCAGGATGGCCTAGTAACTAACTGTATCTGGACTAATCTGGGTAGGGAGCAGGAGAGCATTCCAGAATCCCAGGGTCCTGCCAAGAATGGGCCTGGCAGCAGCCCAGTTGCTTGCCTCACCGTTTCTTTACTGTAATCAGTGTGTGGTTCCACAAAACACACAGGGCTTGTTCACATGAAACAATAACCCCAAGATTTCCCTAATCCAGGGTTCACCCCAGCATGCACAGCACACATGACTCAGGTACTTGCGGGAGGGGGGAGGGAGAGAAACCTCCCCAGAAGTGTCCTTGCTCCTTGGTAAAGCACCTCTGTTTGAATCAAGGGTGCTTCATTCTGGGACAGAGATACTCCACCATTATAAGCTTGGAAGGGACTTGATGGATCATCTAGCCAACCCCCTGCTCTAAGGCAGGATGCCCTATACAAGGGGTGGGCAAAGTTCCCATGCCCAAGAACTGCATACCAAAATGTTCATATTACTGAGAGCCACAGGATGCATCACGGCTTCCCTGATCCCAGGGACTGAACAACCAGGCTTCCCCCAAATGCCCTCTCCATATCAAAGCTCTTGGCTCTCAGGCAGTCTGGTGGGTCCAGGCAACAGCAGCACAGGACATGCCCCCCCACTTGCTCCCACAACCCCCCGAGGGCATGCCCCCACCCACCAGCATCTAAAATAGCAACTTGGCTCTCTTACTTGTAGGGAACCACATGGACATGCCACCAGGCAGCCACTTCTGGCAAGAGCTGCAGTACAGATGCCCAAGAGCCACATGCAGCTTCCAAACTACCATTTGCCCAACTCTGTCCTATACCTACTGCATCACAGACAGATGTTTGTTCAGTCTGTTTTTGACAACATTAAATGAGGGAGATTGCATGACTTCTCCAAGCAACCTCTTCTGTTGTCCAATGGTTCTTTCAGTTAAAAAGCTTTTCCTACTATCCAACCAAAATCTATCTAGCTGTAGTTTAAACCCACTGGGGCTGATCCCATGGCCCGTGGATTCTGTGTGTACTCCTGCCTGCGCATGCAGAATATACCCTCAATGGAGCTACGTGAGGCATGGGATCGGCCCCACTGTCTCTGTGGGAGTGGAGAACAACTGTTCTCTATCTTTTTTGTTGCAACCTTTCACACATTTAAGAACTGCTATCATGATCCCCTCCTTCCACGTCCCTTACATTTATTCTTTCCTCTAAGCTGAACATTGGTTTGGTGTGCGTTGCCACCAATATGCTGATGATACCCAGCTTTACCTCTCTTTTTCAGCCGACCCAGGCCCTGCCGTCTCGGTGCTATCTCAGTGTTCGGAGGCCGTGGCAAGTTGGTTATGGCAGAGCAGACTGAAGCTCAATCCCGATAAGATGGAGGTGATGGTGGTAGGCTTAGCAGGGGAGGTGGTGCCCCCTCTTGTGGAGGGGGTGCGCCCCTTCGTGGCCCAGCAGGTTTGGAGTCTGGGGGTGTTATTGGATGTGGGCCTTCGTCTATACCAGCAGGTGGATGTGGTGGCGAAGGCGGATTTACGCCAGCTGTATCTGGTGCAGAGGCTGAGCCTGTACATCTCCAGACCCAACTTTGATCCATGCCTTCATCACCTCAGGGCTGGACTACTGTACCGTGCTGTACCGTGGGGCTTCCTTTGATACTGGCCCGGAGGTTGCAGCTAGTGCAGAAACCAGTGGCCTGTCTCCTAACAGGGACGGGCCGATGAGAGCACATAACACCGGTGCTCCGTGCACTGCACTGGCTGCCTGTAACATGCCGAGCCAGATTCAAGGTATTGAATTTTATCTATAAGACCCTGTACGGTCTTGAACCTGGATACCTCAGGGACCGCCTCGCCCTCCACGACTCAGGACAGCCCCTCCGTTCCACCGGGGGCGTCTTCCTGGAGGTCCTTTGCGTAAAGCGGGGGGCTACAATGGAGAGGGCGTTCTCAGTGGCTGGGCCATGGTTGTGGAAGTCCCTCCCAGAGGAAGCACGGCTGGCCCCTAGTCTGTTGGCCTTCTGTTGGGCCTGTAAGATATGGCTGTTCTCCCAGGCCTTCAGAGACGCGGAGTAGAGGGTGGGTTAAATTTTTGTGTGGGGGGTGTTTTAAATTTGTTTTAATAATAATATTGTAGATTTGTAATGTGGTTTTATAGTTGTAATTGTTTTATTTTGTGTTGGAAGCCACCCCGAGATGCCGTAGGCATGAGGGGGGCAGTCTATAAATGCAATAAAATAAATAAATAAATGAATAAACAAACATTCATAATTCCTTTTGCCTTTTTTGATGATCTGTAGTTCTAGCATCTTCATTGTCTTCGTTGCTCTCCTCCGATTCTTCTCAAATTTGCTGATATCCTACTTGATCCAATACTGGAAGGATCCAATACTAGAAGGAGGAGGTTGTGTGAAAAGTCTGCAGTAAATAAACCCACAGTGCTTTACAGCAGCACAGTAAAGGTAATGCAAGTCTTTTACATAAATATGGCCAAAATCTGCTAGCTATGCTGCTCCTAGGCCATGGAGATTTACTCCTCCATTCATAAGCTATGCTATTCATTCACATCCACAACACATGCATTTCTGCTGCATAGAGGACTGGAAAGAAGAAAGTTGGGGGTGCAGGGTGGTGAGTTATTCTTCAGCCGGGTATAGTCTGACTAAAATGGTACTCTTTAGCTGCAGAGGGAATGCCAAATCAGACTAATAATAGTTTATCTAGTCCAGTATTCACTTTCTGGCAGTGGCCAGCACCAGAGGAAGATGCAAGACCCCCAAAACTAGTAGGGAAAGGTGGAATAATTTGCTCCACCTAAAGGTGTCATCCCTAATAGTTAGAGGGTGGTTTGAGCCCTGAGATTTTAATATTCCCTCCCCAAAAGCATTAGATATGAAGTTTTGGCTATTTTTAATACCCACACATCCATCTATTACCTCATTGAATCTCACTAAATTCATGGGTTCAGTGATGGGCAGTGTGTTCTACAGGCTAGTGGGGGGAAGAGGTATTTCCTCTTCATAATTTCAGTTGCATGGAATGGCATTGGAACAGTGGGGCCAGGACATGCTGGAATGCTGCCCCATTACTTTTCCTGGCCCCACTGCACAACTGCCAGACTGGGACTTGCACTGGGAGCAGGGTGGGGACTCCTGATCCCCACTGAGCAGCTGTGGAGCAGGGAGTGAGAACATCAGCATGAGTTGGAAGGCTGGAGTCAGGAAGAATTTATTATTATTATTAGCAAGCATTTATATAGTGACAGCAATGTACCTGGTGCTTTACAAATTATTTGAATAGGACACGGCCCCTGCCCTAAGGCTTACAATCTGAGAGACAGGGGGAGAGGGGGAGATGAAGGAAGGGGAACAGCAGGAGAGACAAGGAGTGTAAAATTCACAAAGATGCGAGGTCCCAGGTGCGCGTGTTTGGCTCGGTTACATCAAGAATGATGGCTGGTTAGTCCATGTGGTGAGGATATGAGTACACAGACCTCAGGTAACAGATTGTACTGGATGGAGGGTATCAGCAGGAGTTAGGTGAGAGGAGCGAGGAGTCGTGGAGGGCAGAGTGGATGTAGAGAGTTCCAGGCATGGGGGGCAGCTAGGGAGAAGGGAAAAAAGGTAGTTAGGGGAACAAGGGAGGCGTGGGAGGGCGAGAGAGGGGACAGAGGAGGAGCGGAGTTCACAGACTGGAGTATGGAGGGAAATTAGTAGTGGTGGGACCCCGGGCCCATTACCGGTTACCGGATTTACCGGTTACTGGTTCCCCAAAAACCGGATTCCCAGATTAAATCCGGTATACCGGTACCGGATTTATTTCATTGGTTTCAATGGGGCGCTGTGTCCCCATTGAAACCAATGAAATAAATTAAATTCCCTCCCCCTCCCCCTCCCAGGCTGCGCGGGTGGAAGGGGGGACACCCCCCACCCACCCTGCCCAGCCTGG
>QEPC01011131.1:5025852-5067975 GCA_003113815.1 Sphenodon punctatus
AAAAAAACTTTTTAGCTGGGGCTTTAATTTTTTTTACATTGCAGCCATTTTTAAATGGCTGCAATGTAAAAAAAACCGGTACCCCGAAATCCGGTACCGGGTCCGGATTACCGGGCCGAATCCGATAATGCCGGTACGCCCGATACCGGCATTATCGGATACCGGATTCTACCGGTTTCCCACCCCTAGAAATTAGCACAGAGAGGTAGGGGGAAGCAAGGTTGTGAAGAGCTTTATAGGTGAAGACTAGGAGCTTGTGCAGGATATATTCAGGAAGCGGGAGCCAGTGAAGAGAGGAGAGGAAGGGCTGCATGTGGTCGAAGTGATGGGCGAGGTGGGTGGACCTGGCATCAGAGGTTTGGACAGAGATAAGGGGAGAAAGGGGAGAGTGGGGGAGTCCAGTGAGAAGGAGGTTACAATAATCAAGACAAGAGATGACCAGAGCATGACCAAGGGTTTTGGCAGAGGAGACAGAGCGAAAAGGGTGAATCTTAGCAATTTTATGCAGGGAGAAGTGACGGGATTTGGCAACAGAGTCGATGTAGGGTTTAAGAGAAAGGGGTGAGGCAAAGATGAAGCCAAAGCTACAGGCTTGGGAGACGGGAAGGATGGTGACCCCATCAATGAGGATCGACAGGGAAGAGGGAGAGGAAGGATGAGGGGGGGGAAGATAAGGAGTTCAGTTTTAGCCATGTTGAATTTGAGTTGATGTTGAGACGTCCAGGTAGAGATGTCAGAGAGACAGCTGGTGAGGCGAGCTTGGATAGATGGAGAGAGAGAGGGAGTAGAGAGATAAAGTTGAGTGTCATCCCCTTCCCTTTCACCTGCTTCTCCCCCTACTTCTTTCCCCTCTCCTGCCCCCCACTAAGCCTGTCATCTCTCTCCACCATCCCCACATCTCCTCCTCCTCTCCCCCCCACTTCTTGCCCCCTGCCCATCTGCCCCAGGGCCCATTTCCCACTGATCCCATTGCCGCCCTTCCCCAAATCTCATCCCCATTCCCTGTCTCCCCCCTGATCAACTCCTATTCCCTCTGGAACTGTCGGTCCTCTACTAATAAAGCCCCTATGTCCATGATCTTTTCTTCTCTCGCTCCCTTCACCTTCTCGCCCTTACTGAAACCTGGATCTCCCCCACCGACTCTGTCATCCCTGCCACCCTCTCCTATGGAGGTCTCTCCTTCTCCCACCAGCCCCAGGCCAAAGGCCGGGGTGGTGGCATAGGCCTCTACCTCACCTCCTCCTGCCAATTCCAACCACTTCCCCCTCTCTCACCTTCCTCTCCTTCGAGGCTCACTCTGTACGCCTCTACTCCCCTCTCCACCTCCGTGTTGCTCTCATCTACCGCCCCATTCCCCCCGGCTCCCTCTGCTCCTTTCTCTCCAAGTTTGAGTCCTGGCTCACACTATTCCTCTCTGATGACATCCCCACACACAACCTTGGCGACTTCAATATTCATGTCATTACACCCTCTCAGCCTTGCATTGCCCGCTTCCTCTCCCTCGCCTCCTCCTTTAATCTCCACCTCTGGCTAGCTCCTCCACCCACACCGATGGTCACTCTCTTGATCTCGTGTTGTCTAGGAACTGTTCTGTCTCCGGTCACTCCTTCAAGCCCCTTCCCATCTCTGACCATTTCCTTGCCTCCTTCAATCTCACACACTGCTCCCCCTCCTCTTCCCCATCTCCCTGTCCCTTCTGTGATCTGCAGGCCATTGTGTCCCAGGACCTTGCCTCCTCCCTCTCTCCTCTTCTCCCCTCGGTCTTCTCCTCCTTCTCCCCCAATTTAGACATCTCTGCCTTCAACTCCTCTCTTGCCTCCACCCTCGACTCCCTTGCCCCCCTTTCCTCCCGCCCAACTCACTCCCGTAACCCTTGGCCTTTGGCTCACCCCCACCATTCGCCATCTTCAACACTGCACTCGGGCTGCAGAATGCCGCTGGTGCAAATTCCACTACCACGCGGACTTCCTCCCACTTCAGATTTTGCCTCTCATTGCTCAACTCTGCTATCTCCCTCGCTCGACAGCAGTACTATGCCTCATACATTGAGTCCTGCTCCCGGGACCCTCGCCGCCTCTTTTCCACCTTTGACTCCCTTCTCAACCTCCCCTGTCCTCCTCCTCCCTCTTCTCTCTCCGCTCAGGATCTTGCTCTCTTTTTTACCTCTAAGATTGACAAGATCCACCTGGAAATCGCTTACAAGTCCCCTCCCGCTACCACTCCCCTCCCTCTCCCTCCTCCCCCCACCTTCCTCCTGTCTTCTTTCTCTTCTGCCTCCCTTGAGGAAATCTCCTCCATGCTCTCCTCCTTCAACCCCTCTATGTGCCCCCCTGGGCCCCATTCCTTCCCACCTCCTGACCTCCATTGCTTCCACCGTCGCCCCTCCCCTCCTGCATATCATCAACCTCTCCTTCTCTTCTGGATCCTTCCCCTCTGCCTTCCCCTCCCCACTAATCCCCACTGTCTCCCCCATCTCCAAAAAGTCCACTATTGATCCCTCTGAACCCTCTAAATATCATCCTGTCTCACTCCTCCCTTTTGCTTCCAAGCTCCTTGAATGGGTTGTCTACTCCTGTTGCCTCGACCTCCTCTCCGCCAACTCCTCCCTTGACCCCCTCCAATCTGGCTTCTGCCCCCTTCACTCCACTGAAACTGCTCTTGCGAAGATCACCAACATTCTTCTTGTGGCTAAATCCAACCGCCTGTACTCTATTCTTGTCCTCCTTGATCTCTCTGCTGCCTTCAACACTGTTGACCACTCGCTCCTGCTTGAATCACTTCACTCCCTGGGATTCCAGGGCTCTGTCCTCGACTGGTTCTCCTCCTACCATTCTGACCACTACTTCAATGTATCTCTTCCTAACTCCTCCCCCCTACCCCTCTTGGTTGGGGTTCCCCAAGGCCCTGTCCTTGGCCCTCTCCTCTTCTCCATCTACACCCAATCCCTAGGCAAACTCATTGCCTCCCACGGTTTCCATTACCACCTATACGCTGACGACACTCAACTCTCTCCACTCCTTCCCTCTCCCCCCCATTCAAGCTCGTCATATCATCAACTGTCTCTCAGATATCTCCGCTGGATGTCTCAATGCCAACTCAAACTGAACATGGTGAAAACTGAACTCATCTTCCCTCCCAGTCCTTCCTCTCCCTCTTCCCTGTCAATTGCCATTGACGGGGTCTCCATCCTCCATGTCCCCCCAGCCCGTAGCTTGGGCTTCATCTTCGACTTGCACCTCACCTTCAAACCCTACATTGACTCCATGGCCAAATCCTGCTGCTTCTCTCTCCACAACATTGCTAAGATCCGCCCTCTTCTGTCTGTCTCCTCTGCCAAAACTCTCATCCACGCCCTATTTATCTCACGCCTCGACTATTGTAACCTCCTCCTCTCTGGCCTTCCCCGCTCTCACCTTTCTCCCCTCATCTCTGTTCAAAACTCTGCTGCCAGGATCATCCAGCTATCTCGTCGCTCTGACCATGTGCAGCCTCTCCTCTCCTCTCCTCCCTCCACTTGCTCCCCCTTCCTGAGTGTATTCTGCACAAGCTCCTCATCTTCACCTACAAAGCCCTTCACAACCTTGCTCCCCCTTCCTCTGTGCCCTGATCTCCCTCTGAACCCCTGTTCAAGTACTCCGCTCCTCTTCCATCCTCTCCCTCACCCTTCCATGCCTCCCCTGCTCCCCCAACCACCTTCGTCCCTTCTTCCTCGCTGTCCCACATGCTTGGAACTCCCTCCCTGCCCTCGTCTGCCTTGCCCCCACCCTCCATGCCTTCAAGTCCTTCCTCAAAACCCAACTCTTTCGCTCCACCCTTCCTAACTCCTGCTAATCCCCACTCAGGACTTTCCCCCACCTGTTATCTGCAAACTCCTAATTTACTGTAACCAAGCCAAGAATGTGTACCTGAGTTCTCGCATCCTCATGAACGTTGCATCCCTTGTCTCTCCCTCTGTTCCCCCTTTCCTGTCTCCCCTCCCCCTGTCTTTAGATTGTAAGCTCTTGGGCAGGGACCATGTCTATTCTATTCTCTGTAAAGTGACAGGTACATTGCTGGTGCTATATAAATGCTTATAATAAAATAAAATAATAATAATAATAATAATAATAATAATAATCAGCACAGAGGTGATATTAGAAGCCATGGGAGGCAATGAGTTTGCCTAGGGACAGAGTGTAGATAGCGAAGAGGAGAGGGCCAAGGACAGAGCCTTGGGAAACACCAACCAAGAGGGGGAAGGGAGGAGGAGGAGTTGGCAAGAGACACATTGAAGGAGCAGTCAGAGGTAGGAGGAGAACCAGTTGAGGATGGAGCCATGGAAGCCAAGGGAGTGAAATAAGTCCAGACCCTTTGTTTTTATGCTATGAGCCAGGGAGAGCAATGGTGCCCAATCTGGCTGCACTAGATCATTTATTATTTGCTAGGCTTTCACCATACCCTCTCTCATCTCTCGCTTTCCAGAGATAAACAGTCCCAGTAGTTTCAGTCTCTATTCCCAGACATTTTCCCTTCATGTTCTTAATTTAAGAGCTAGCAATAATTTTTGCCATCCTTCTCTGAATCCCCTTATGATGCTGAAGAAATGCAAGGATTAGCATTACAAATGGCCCGCTAGCTGAAGACAAATTCAGATTGTCATAGTATCAAGAGTGTGACAGTGATGAGTGCAAGCAACACTAAATTAAAGTGTAACAGGTTTAAAGGGGTAACTAATGACCTTTTAGGGTCCTGTGGCACCTTTCTTGGTAGGCCTCATCATCACTGCTTCTTGCTCTGCTACATGGAGACACTGCTGGGGGAATGGATGGAGGATAAACTGGACCAGCATCAGGGCCTCCCACTCTCTGGGGGAGAGGGGTTGCTAGAGGCCGTGAGCAAGGCTTTACTCCTGAAGACCTGACTCTGCCATTTGTTTAAACTTTCCCCATTTCTGATCTCTAGTATCATTACTAAACACAAACAAATCTACTCCTGCCCAATAGGTTTCTTATTTTGTTGGCAGTGGTGTCCGAGCATAGAAGGTTCTCTGCCCTGAGCTAACTGCTCTTGGAGGCCACATGAGAAGGCCGCTTACCTGAGTGTTTAAGACAGGATGCAGTGGACATTCTGTAGACAGTGCTGGACAATAGTGTTGTTGCTGCCTAATTATGCCTGTTCCCAGGATCTCTCTCAAAGCAACATGCCAAAACAGGGAAGAACAGGGAGGCTATATTATTGCAGGAACTCATGATGGGTTTGCCCTGTAGATTTAGCTGGGGGAGAAAATCTAGCACAGCCTGTCTGACCCCTTCTCTCTTCCAACCCCCTTTGCACTCACAAAGATAGAACCTCATCAGAGATATGGAGAAAGGGATCAATGTGTCCCCAGCAAAGATCTGTCAGTGCAGGCTCCCTCCTGCGTATGCATGTGTGGGGAGAAGGAGAGAGACCATTGGGATGATCCAATTCCAATGAATTCAGGTTCTTCCACTGACCTCAGTGGGCTTTGGAGCAACACTAAAAGGATCATAGGCAAAAAATTACCTCTACTCTCTGTGATCAGTAACTGACAGTGTTGCCACATGCCCCTTGTTCTAAGGGATGTCACTTACTTAAGGGAACATCCCTTATTCCAGAACCCTCAGCTCCTAGACATAATGGACATCTCTTGTTTCAGAACCCCAGTTTCATAAAATAAATAGTGGCTACCCCTCATTTCAGAGCCCCACAGCTTCATAGTGCTTGCTGTTTTAAAAATGTAACTCTTGCAGCTCTAACTAGTGAACCTAGGTCGCTTGTATCTTCTTCCCTGCAATATCCCCTTCTCCTCATGCATCAACTCCTACCCTCCTCCAAGCAGAGTTGCCTCGTCCTTGCTGTCTCCTCTTGGCTCTGATCTATTATTTTTCTTCTGAAAGCTCCTGAACCTTCCTGTTTTAGGATTTCCACTTGCCATGGCACTGATACATCTCCAGTTAAGGGTGTACTTATAAAAGAGACAGGTGGTACAGCAGCACGGGGACCCACAAGCCTGGCTGGACCATACTCCCTGATGCAGCAACATCCTTTTCTGCTGGGAGGGAATCCCATCCAAACTTCTGCACATGGGCCTGGTCCATTCCAACCTAGCTATGCCCCTATCTCCACTTCCATTTATTCACAGGACCATGGCCAGTAGGAGAGAGTAATATATTAATTAATTATTATTATTATTATTATAATATATTATTTCCATAACACTTCCAGTGTTTAGGGTGCTTTACAATCCTTGCTAGTTCACCCTAACAACCCCGTGGGGAAGGTCATTTTTATTCCCATTTTACGGAGGGGGAACAGAGGCTGAGAGATAGAGACTTGCCCAAGGCCACCCAGTCAGTTCATGACTAAAACAGAACTGAAACTATGATCTTCCAAGGGATCAACCAAACACCTTATTCACAAGGCTACACAAAGCTGAATGTTTTGTTGGCACATTGTTCTCACTGAAGCTTTACTTGAACAAAGGCAAATGAAATGTTGGAGGAATCCTGCAAAGGAGATCCCTCCTTGTGCGCTGCAAGACCTTTCCTCCCAATCACTGAATAGGTGCTATGGTCTAACACTGGTCTCTGCATCTCTCCAACTGTCATCTCTTGCCTTACGCTATATGTGTCTCCATTACAATTTCAGGACGTTAGTTATCATCTCAGAGCCAAGGTTTCTTCTCATCTACTTGAGAGTTCTGCCATGAGTGGCATATTGCTTACTAACCTTACATATCAATCTCCCCTCCGCCCCCCAGGATTGTACTTTGTCAAAAAATAGAAATAAAAAACTCTCTGGAAGCAGCTCAGCCCTGGTCATTTATATCTGTGTCTTGCTTCCTTGTTGCTGCTTGCTGTCATTTTCTCAAAGAGATCAATCCAATTTGTGAAGTGTAAGTGCAGCCTCCACTCTCTGGCCACAGAAGTGGGTTATGCAAGGAATCAAGTGTGAATGGCTCTTTTTCTTTTCTTTTTATAGAGAAAGTCACAATAACAGGGGCACTGAAAAAAATTAATAAAGCAAGATTATTTTACTGGAGGAATTGATTGGGAACAGCAGTTAAAGGGCAGAGTAGAGGAAATCAAAGAAAGGCAGTTTGTGGGAGTGCTAATGACTGGTATTGAGCAAATAAAGAAACTGTTTCTTGTATGTAATCTTGCTGCAATATTTCAATGTGCATTGTCCAGAGAGGAACTTGGATTGTTAATGACCAAATTTGGGTGGTCTTTTTCATGCTGGGCAGTATACTATTTCACTAGAAGTTTCTATTGGTTTTCTAATGCTTGGTACTACAATAATGTGCATTACATGCTACAATGGGTGGTTTTACATGGATGTGAAGGCAGTCCGCCCCAGAGCTGCTCCAGGGGTGCACCTCTGCATCCGCTCATCCACTTCCACTCACACCTGAGTTTGTTTCAGATGGAACCAGTGAGTTCCCCTGGCCACAGTGCACCTGCATGGCACCCCCGCACACACACCATTGTGTTGTGGGCAATTGCCTAATGCTCTAGACTGGTGCTTACAACTCTGTGGTGTTACCAGGGCAACAGTTGGATGAGAGCAGAGATGCAGCATGGGTCTTCCACCTGGCAGACAAAGAGCAGCTGCACTCTGTGCCAGTGCCCTGGGTTTGGCTGGCCTGCTCAACTTCCTGAGCTCTGCCAGTGGGACTGTCATGGAGCAGGCATAGCTTGATCCACTTCAACATTTGATGGGCCGCTTTCAGATGGACTGGCCAGTTGAGGGGTGAAGCAGGCTGGCACAGCCACCTCTGGAACTGCTGTCCATCTGTTTACACCCAATATCACTGTATGTGCTGGTGCATATCCAGCTATGCTAGCCAAGTTAGATTTCTTTCTTAGGTATTCCTTCCCACCCCCTCCCCAGGTACTTTGATATGTTTCCCTTCTATTGGAAATGTCTACAGCCAGAAGTAGGACCCTACAGCCAGTGCGTGCTCTGGTGGTACAGAAGATTTTATCTGACACTTTGTTGGTGGGTCTTGCTCATGAGCTGAGGGTCTGATTGCCATTTTAAGGGTGGGGAAAGAAGGTTTTCCCAGGTCAGATTGACTGATGAGCCTGGGGGGTTCTTGCTTTCCTGAGAAGCTTGGAAAGTGACTCACTTGCTTGGGTCACCTAGGTCCTTCTCACCGAATTAACTTACTGCCATTGCAAAGGGCTCTTTAATTGGTATGCCATAGTCCTTTCTGCTCCCTGCCTATGGCATGTTATGGTTCTCTAAGGGCTGCATTATCTTTACTTCAAATTAGGGCTTGGGGTTTTATACAGGGATGATAGGGTGGGTCTTGGTGGTGTGTCATATGTAGGGGGGTTAGACTGGGTCAGGCTAGCCATTCCTCCTCTAATCCCTACACTGGCTTCCTCTCCCAAGGCCAACCTTAGAATCTGTGGGGTCCAGAGCAAAGATAAAATGCAGGATCCCTGGTGGCCCATACCACTTTCTTGTGGCCCCACTTCCTGGGGACCTATAGGTGGTTGTGTTTGGTCCCCCAATGGGAGAGTCAGGAGCCTGCCCTGGTGAAAACAGTGAGCCCTGTAGAAGTAGGGAAAAGAGCGAGCCACACGTAGGGAAAAGAGTGGGCCCCAGGGTGGTTGCTAAGGTTACCCGGTGATAAGGTTGGCCCTGCTCTCTTCATGTCCATC
Source organism: Sphenodon punctatus (assembly GCA_003113815.1). Taxonomy (NCBI): domain Eukaryota; kingdom Metazoa; phylum Chordata; class Lepidosauria; order Sphenodontia; family Sphenodontidae; genus Sphenodon; species Sphenodon punctatus. Next base: position 5,034,525 of record QEPC01011131.1, read on the forward strand.
ACAAACTCCTCATATTCAAGGCACTTCCAGGCTTTGCTCCTCCCTATCTTTCTACATTCATTTCCTGGCTATGTTGCCACTTGGGAACTTTGATCCTTCACTGCCACCACCCTCACCCATCCCAGAGTCTCCTGCTCTCAAAACTGTCTTTGCCTCTTCTCCCATGTTGTCCATTATGTCTGGAACTCCCTCCCTGAACACCTATGCTCTTTTTCCTCCCTCTTGACCTTCAAATCCCTCTTAATAACCTACCTCTTCATCAGGCTTTCCCCAGCTCCTCAGAGAATGCCCACTGATACCTCCTCTGCTGTCCTATTATTCAGGATCCCCGCCCTGCCTTTGTAACTGAGCTAAGAATGTGCACCTGTAACTTCCCAACTTTGTGAATGTATCCCTGCCTCTTCCCATGTCCCTGCCCCCTTGTCTTCCCTTCCTTATCCTTTCTAGACTATGTCTCTCAGAGCAATGACCAGTCTCTAATGACTGCTCAGTGCCAGGTGCACCACTGGAATAATAAATAAATAAATAAATAAAAATTAAAATAATACAGTAGTATGTTTTGAGTGTGGACTCTAAATAGCCCCTGTAACATTGTATCTGAGCTCCTCATAATCTTTAATGCACTTATCACAATGCTTCCTGGGAGGTAAGGAAATTTCATTCTTATTTTACAAATGGGGAAGGAAGGAGACAGATGGGATACACAGGGATTAATGTAGGGCTGATGTGGCAGCAGCTGTTACCGCGCCACGATTCCATTCCGCCATTTCGGAATTGCCTGTGCCACACTGCGGCTTTTCTGCTGACATTCCGCTAATTCCGCCAGCATTCTGAAAATTCGGAAACTATCAGAAAAATTGCGGAATTGTCGGAAACTGTTGAAAAATTGCTGTTCTGCTATTTTGTGGCGCTGGCGGAATGGTGGAAGTAGCAGAAATGTCATGTTTCCGCTATTTTGCGAAGCCTGTGGAAGTAGCAGAATGAAATTAGTGGAACTGCGGAAGTAGCGGAATGAAACTAGCAGAATGAAAGCCTCTGCCATGCCATACCACTAATTGTGGAAACGCTGTTTCCGGTCGGAAATAGCTACTGCTGCGACATTCCGCTACAGCCCTAGATGAATGCTCCAGTCCTGCAAATGTTTATTCAGTTCCATTGATTTCAATGGGACTATGCATCCAAAAATGGTTATGGAATTAGGGCCCACATAACTTACTCAAGGTCACACAAGGAGCCTGTTGCAGAGCAGAGAATTGAATCCAAGTCTCCCAAATTCCAGACTAGGGCTGTAATCCAGGGAGTAGAAGGGCACAGCTCTCAGGGGTGAAGTCCCTTCAGGATCAGACCCTGGGTTGATACTTCTAAGTGGGTAATCAACAATGCAGTCACTTATTCTGGAAAGTAGCTCAAGTCTTTATTCATGTACAACAATCCAGCTTCTCTGGGCTATCGGCTGAGTCACCTCAGTCACTGCAGACACAGTGTCTTTCAGCCATACATGCAGCAATAACCCCCCAAGTCATCTAAGCCAAACCCGCAGGCCTCTGACTCACAGTAAGTTTTCCCCAGGAAAGAGGCTCCCTCCTGGGCACAGCCTTCCCCAATACCTGGGTTCACTCTGGTCCTTCTCTGGTTCTCTTAGCCTTCAGCACCCTGGAGAGCGTCGAGAGGAAGGTTCAAGCTTCTCCCAGGGGATGTTGCCTCCTTGGCTTCCAGGCAGACACTGGGCATTTTTAGACACACGTTAAAGTTCCGGATGTTTCAATCTTCTGGGTTTACAAGTCCACAAGTAAGTTCCAGATTCATTTTTCACACACACACTGCCCTGAGGCAGTTCCTGGATGCATTCTTCACACAAACACTGCCCTGAGGCAGCCTAAAGTAGCCGCAGCTGTAAACGTGACAGGCTGCCATGGAAACCAAGTAACCACAGCTGCCTGGAGCAAAGCAGTTTACCAGGAGAACCTTTTACACACATATGTTCTGGGAGAAGTTTTATGCAGAAGTTCAAAGATCTGGATGTTTAAGATCTGGATGAGTGATTTAGACACACAGAAAGTTCTGGATGTTACAGCAAACATCCAGGAGCAATGTGTGTCTAAAAACACCCATTGTCTTCTCAGTCTTGCAGCCGCAAATGAAGGCAGAGTGGGTGTGGCCAACTCTTCAGGTTTGCTGACCTTAAAGGGCCAGTGTTCTGCCCACTCTGTCTCCTTACTTCTTCGCTTGTTTCCTTTACAGGCAGGTCTTGGGTTCTGGGCTGGCTACCCCAGACCCACGCACATGTGCACAGTCCTCTGGCTGGCCCACTCAGCCCCCTCTTAAAGGGGCATAAGCCTGACAGGGATACTCCCTGGTACACAGGAGTTCCCAAATTTTGCTTGTGTGACCCCATTTTGAGACTTAAAATGCAATTCTTTGACCTCAGGAAGCAATGAAGAGCTGCAAATTACATCACGTGTAGAGAAAGTAAGGTTGCTGTGTTGGTCCCAAATATAGGCAACAGAAACAAAGTAGTAAAGTGATATCTTTTATTGGAGCAATTCCAGTTGGTGGAGGTATGCAAGCTTTCGGATCTCACTTCATCAGGCAAGTGAGGAATTAGACACTTGCAAACCTCCACCAACTGGAGTTGCTCCAATAAAAGATTATACAAGCACAAGAGTACCTGTATAGTTAAGTTGCAAGTTCTGTTAAATTGTGACCATTCTATTGCTTATAAAAGTAAGAGTATTTGAGATAGGGATGTGAAAGGTTTTATAGACCATTTCTGTGGTTAAGGCTACATTGTATCAAAAATGTGTGGAAAATCAGTTAAGAAACAAAAAAGTTATGGTCATTTGAAAAAGTGATGAAAGTGTGTGTTTTTATTGTGCGGTCTGACCATTTTTTTTGCTACAGCATAAGTGCTTTCAAATTGTTGCCTATGTGTTAGATTTGTGTTGGAAAAATCAGGGTCAGCATGGTGTACCGCTGCCTGCATGCTTTTTGAATTTTGAAATTTGGTCAAGGTGCTGCAGAGATTAATATTAAAGATTTAAAATCCCATTATAATTATTGTTTTGATAAGTAATTTATTGGGGAGCATGCTCAGTAGGAACAGCAGAGGGTGCCTCTCACTCTCTCTCTCTCACACACACACACACACACACTCTATCAGCATCACCAGCGAAGGGAGTCTCTGTGTCTTTCAATCACTCACTCACTCTAGTCTGCCTGGGCCTCATTGGCGTGCTTAGGAGACATCAGGAGCCACCTAGACAGAGTAAATTTAATTCAAGCTGGAGGGCAGAGAGGGGCTGCCTGGGGGCTTCCTGCTGCTGGGAATGGGGGAGAGGGTTTCCCAACCCTACCTCCACCCCTGGGCTGGGTCTGCATTCCTGCTCTCCCTGTCTCTATAAAATCAGCCTCCACAGATTGGAAACTGGGACAGGTAAAAGAGAAGAAGAGATGTAGAAGCGTGGGAGTGGGGAGTTCAGCACTTTGTACAGATCCAGGACTGAAAGGGTTATGCAGACAGACAGAAAATGCAGGAGCACCGACTTGGCACTGCAGTTTGCAAGCTGCGAGTTACAAGTGAATATCCTTAGTCAGCTGTGAACCTGCTAGGGAGGAAAAGGCTGTACCAGTCTGGGCTCCTGAGCGGAGTATAGCTCAGGAGCTCACAAGCCAGAAAGCATGTGGTAAACTAGCTGCACTTTCACAGAAGTGAAAGGATACTTTCCCAAAAGTAATGCCGTACAAAAAGCAAGGAGATGCAGTAACAAAAAACCTAGTTTAACAATGGAGTTAAGACTGATGTACATACAACCATGGTCCAAAAAGCAAGGAAATTCCACGTTAGGGCTGACACCTTAACTTGCACACCATTGTGGCATCACAGACCTTGAGCAGTAAGACATACTACCCATGTTCACAACTCAGGGACCAGACACCTAGAGATCACCTTTGAATTTTCAGCCAACATCCTCTTCATCTGCATGTTGAAACCTCCACTCTCCACTGAGCCTAAGCAAATCCTCCCTGGCACAGCTGTCCCCTCCCTGCTGCCCCCCTCCTTCCAAATCTGGAGTATCCCCTAAATCTAAGGAACCACCACCAAGAAGAGGTGCTCCCTCCCCGCCAAAAAATCGCTCTCTCTTGAGAGAAGCAGTCCACCTGCTCCCTGAAGGCACAATTCTCTGTCTGGGAGTGGAAGTTTGGCAGGAATGGGCAGTTGTGGTGGGGTGGTTGGTTAGGTCAATTCAAATTCTGGTTTTGGAAGGAAGGGAGAAACTGTGCCACGGTGCAAATTTCCTTAGGATCACGGAAAACAGGGAGCTGGGAAGGGGTGGGGGGGCGTCTGTGCTATGGCTGGTTGGTTAGGCTCAGAACACACTGGGAGTTTAGGATGAAGTCCAGTGCCAGAAGGAGGTTTGCTTAGACTCCTAGGTGACTGGGACTTTGAGGGTTCTGGGGCAAAGGGCAGCTTTTTTGTGGGGAGGGGGTTGCAACACTAAGGAGATACCAGAAGGAGGTGAAAACAATGGGCATTTTACACACATGTTACAGTTCTGGATTTTTCAATCTTCTGGGTTCACAAGTCTGCAAGTAAGTTCTGGATTCATTTTTCACACACACACTGCCCTGAGGCAGTTCCTGGATGCATTCTTCACACAAACACTGCCCTGAGGCAGCCTAAAGTAGCCGCAGCTGTAGATGTGACAGGCTGCCATGGAAATCAAGTGACCACAGCTACCTGGAGAAAAGCAGTTTACCAGAACTTTTTACACACAAAAGATCTGGGAGAAGTTCTACACTGAAGTTCAAAGATCTGGATGTTTAAGATCTGGGTGAGTGATTTTAGACACATAGAAAGTTCAGCAAACATCCAGGAGAAATGTGTGTGTAAAAACACCCATTGTCACTCAGGGAGAGCATTTGGGGAAGGATGGTGGAAACTGGGACTTCAGCAGGAAAGGAGCACCTGTGCCTGGGGATTGCTTAGGATGAGGGTAGACAGGATTTTGGGGAGGTAGAGCGGTACAAGACCTGGGCATTTGGAGGGAGGGATAACTGTACCAAGGTGGTACTGTAGCTAGGGGATGGAGACTTATGGTCAAGGCAGACTGGGGGTTTGGGGTAAGGAAGGGATTTCAGCTCACAGCACACAGGTAATTTGATGGCAGAGAACAGCTGTGATAGGAACTATGCGCTTCCTTAGGATGAGTTTCCTGATTACTTACAGTCAGGACAGACTCTGGGTTTGAAGGCAGCTAGATGTGCAGCAGGAGATTATTTAGTCTGAGAACAGAGTGGGAGTTTGTAAACGGGAGCTCTGCTGGAAGACAGTTTGGTTGGGATCACAGAAGATGGAGTTTTCAGGGAGGGAGGTAGCTGTGCCAGGGAGGATTTACTTAGGCTCAGTCAGTGGAGAGTGGCAGTTTCAACGTGCGGATGAAGAGGATGTCGACTGAAAGTCCAAGGGTGAACTGTGGCTGTCTCGTCCCTGAATTGTGAACATGGGCAGTATGTCTTACTGTTCAAGGTCTGTGTTGCCACAATGGCATACAAATTAAGGTGTCAGCCTTAAAGTGGAATTTCCTTGCTTTTTCGATCATAGTTGTATGTATATGAGCCTTAACTCCAATGTTAAACCAGCGGTTTTTTGTTACCGATATCACTGTGCTACTTGTCTCTAAAGTATATTAAGCATCATTTAGGTCATGACCCCATCATCTGCAGAGAGTGAGATCCCATTTTGGGTCATGACTCACAGTTTGGGGACCTCCAGACTACTCTTTCTGCTGACAGTGTAAGACCTGGCTGTTCCGCCAGGCCTTTACCGAGGGAGATGGGGTGGGTATGAGTTGTTTTGTTTGGGGATTTTAGGTTGTTTTTAATTGTAGTTTTATTGCTATGTTTTTTAATATGTTTTTAAATGTTGTTAGCCACCACGGGATGCCCAAGGCAGGATGGGCGACATATAAGTTTTAATATAAATATATTTTTAAAAACTGTCAATATTATTTATTATTATTGTTGTTGTTGTTTTCTCATGTGTTATTAATAATGCACCTTAGAACATTAAAGCTGTGAGAATTTTTGAAAACACCAATTTACTCTCCCAAGATTTCTCTTTCTTCAAACCTGGCAGTATACTCTCTCTTTAACCTTGGAAAGCCTTCATGGATTACTTTGTAAAGATGGAGAAGTGGGAAGGGAGGAGACTGATTCAAAGCTGGAAGTGGTGACTGAATTCCACTATTCTCTTCAAAATTACCTCTACAAACACTGCTTGACCAGCCTTTGCCCATCCAAATGTTTTCCCATTTTGTCACTAATGGCTGGGCTTCCTCCCAGGACAAAGGTTTGCTTTGTACGTGTGAAATTCCTCCTGTTCTTACTGGGCTCTTACATTAGCCTTCCCCCACTCCCTGGCACATTTCCTATTGCCCGTGAGAAATTAAACAGCACCAGTTGGAGGCTAAATATCCTCACTAGGCTAGGATAAAAGCAACAAAGGAACCTGACTCTGTGCGACCAATTTATGGACGTTTAACACACTCTGTAACAGACAGGCGGTGATGTCATGTCTGCCAAATGGCAGTCAGGTATTGTTGTTTGCACAACACCCTGATGCCGATTATTGCAGCTGAGTTTCCAACTGGGAATCTACCAGTCTGCTTGAGTTCAGATACTCGGGTGATGAAAGACAGATAGGATCAGAAAGAGAGGCACCACCAGATCTGTCTAAAGGGATCCCTTTTTTGGCACTGTCATTGGTAGGTGGAAATGGCTCTCATTCTCATCCTCCTTATTGCTAATTGCTGGAACTGCAAGTTACTGGTAAGATGCCACAGCAAGCTCTGTCAGCTAGCACCACCCACTCCATAGTTCAGCTCCAGTTACAGACCTTCTTGCATGTTACCCCAGCTAGATATTGTGATCAGAGTAAATATAACAGAACCTCTCTCATGTAAGTCAGAAGGGAGCTGCTCTCTAGCGGATCCAGGAGTAACTGCACTAAGCTTCCTGAGCTAGAATTAATTCTTTAGTGAAATTCCTGCACAACACTTATGTCCCACATGAGCCCCATTTACATCTTTACTGTAAAGAGATCATTAAATAAACATTGCTATTGAATTAGTGTCAAGCTGTGGGCCTGATCCTGCAAGGGCACCGTGAATCCTCAATGCATGTTGATTTCAGTGCAAGCTGAGGATTTTGAAGGGACCTGACCTAAGTGAATTGGGCACCCTCTTATTAATTTAAAGAGGAGGGATCAGTTGCAGCAGTTATACTGTATTGAAGAGACACCCCCCCCACTCCCACCCGCGACCATTAAATATACATGTCTGTTGGCTTAAATCGTACTTCATTCCTCATTACAGAAAGGTAACAACAAAACATGCCTTTCAGGTTGTTTTTATTGCACTTTTGGGAAAAACAAACACAACGCAAAATGTACATAGTATCATAGGACTGAGCTCACCGGAATCAAGGAAGTTTAATTACCAAACTGCAGTTTAATTGATTGCTGCCAGAACAATTACAGCAGCACCAAGAAATAGGAGCCAATATACAGTTATCAGCCGATATGATTTTCTTCATTCAACATACAATAATTGTTTAATCAAATCAAATTTAGATCCTTGTTTGAGAGCATTCTAAGGTGTGCCAATTGGCTTTCTCCCTAATTTTAGAGATGAAAAAGTGCAGTGGTTCTGTATCTGCACAAGCAAGTGTCCAAAAGAACCATTCACTTTTAGCTGCTTTCGAGAAACATGATCATTGCTATCAAATAATTCTGCCATTACGAGTCAGAACATAATCAATTAGTGATCGGTCCAGATTACTGCCTAGCTCTTCCTGGCTATATTCAAACCCATTAGCACTGTTCTCATTTTATGACATTTATATGTGAATTGTGCACCTGTGTGTATATATTTAAAAGTATACTACGTATGCGTGCATAATTAGTGCTTGAACCAATTTAGCGTATTGGGATTAGCGGTTTATTATGGATGCAAGTACCAACATTTCTTTTAGAAAATGGTTCTCAAAAGGTCCAAGAGAAGTTTAAATGAAAATTAGACCCAATAGAAACAAGTTCAATGCAAACTTCTTATACACAATTCTGTATCAATGCACTCCAGTCCCTGCCTGCAGTTATTTTGCTGCTCATGGCCCTCCACATGGCTATGAAATTGCAGCTCTGTGCTAAGCTGCACGTTGCCTGTATTCTCAGGTGCTGGCACTTTGCACAGCTCTGCCAGCATCTCCAAGTTGTGACCTACAGCATGCCCTGCTAATTCAGGTATCTCCTGTGTGGAGATTGACAGCCTATGTAATGCGGGTTTGTGATGCACACAGAGTGTACTGGAGATTTAACTTAAACCACAAAACTCATTTCCAATTGTGACCAAAGCCAGAAAAGGAACTCCGGTTTCTGAAGGAGACAGACAATTCCATTCACTTATTCTACAACTGTGCCTCAGAACAAACCGTGTTGCTATGTAAGGCCACAATTTTCACCTTTATACTAAAAACAGATTATCAAATAATACTATTGCTGGATGGGTTGCCGTATTTAGAATTCTCCGTATACAACTCCCTGAGATAAAAGATGCACATTTTTATGTTTCACACCCCAAGATAAAAGATGCACAAAAAGAAAGGCCTCTGCCCCCTGATCTGAATGCATCTCTTTTAATTAAGGATAAAGACTAGAACTGTAGAATTGAAAAGACCTTAAAGGTAATCTAGTCTAACCCCCTGCTCCAAGGAAGAATACACTTCTACGTACAGTATTACAGGTAGATGCTTGTCTGAACATATTTTGAAAACATCAAATGAAGGAGGTTCCACAACCTCCTTTGGGAATCTATTGTATTGTGCAATGGTTCTTATAGATGGGAAGTTTTTCCTAATATTTAATCAAAATATCTCTCTCTGCAATTTAAGCCCATTCCCTCTTGACAGCAGCAAGTCACTATTTCCTCTTTGAGCAGACACTAGAGGGCAACATAACACATCCACACACAAATACAAAGCCTGCCCATTGCAGTACATCTTGCAGGATGGAGCTACTGGGTAGCTCTTGGGGTGTGCCCAGTGAATCTTTACAAGTCAACATTATTGGCCAAATATATGAAATGGAAGGTTAGCTAAACGTTAGTTTGAATCACTTTTATGTGATAATTTCCACATTTTAAGGCTTCCTTTGTTTGTAGTGTTCTTGACAGAAATAGTGGGAAACAGTATGTTTACAATAGTACCATTGCAAGATAGCAGCCAAGACCAAAGGTATCAGACATTGCACCATTATCATTGTTGTATGCCACCACTGGCTGATGACATGGAAACCAGATGCAAGATTTTTATGTTCCACCTGCTTTATTGTCTTTCGGGATGTGTTGCCATTAATACCGATGCAATGTCAGCACTCGTGAGTATCATGGCTGTTTTCATTTCACCATCACCTGCTATGTGGTGGTGGTGGTCTGTTCACATTGTGTATTGTGAGTCTGTCAAGTTCACAAATTGTAAAAACAAGGCAATTCTTCCTAACCACTAACAGGGCAAGCACACGGTCTAACCCTGTATGGACAAAGCACATTTTTCAAGCTGCTTTCTTACCCCAAGCTCTGTCTTTTTTCTGCACCTTATGCCACTTCCACATCATTGCTTCACTCAGCAATTAAGCACGGCTACATATTCCTGTAATCACTGACTCGTAATTCTTGTGTCACGTTTAGAATGATGTTTCTCCAGCTACCGACATAAGCATACTAGCAAACGGGGTAGTCTGTACCCTTAAGGTTCAGTCTGCTGCTTTTGGGTTCTCTAGTAGTCCTAGAGAATGCTAGGACTACTATGCTACATAAGTGCTAGAATCCTCCTTACAAGGAGCACTAGCTTTGCATATAGCTCAAATACCATCCACATACATTTGGGGACAAAGGTAGTTTACAATACATTACCAAAACAATGACATTTGCTGCATCTCCATGGGAACAAACAATCCTGACTTGCGTTCAGTAATATTTGCATTGTCTGATGAAAAGCCAGAGCCCACCAAGCAGTCAGGGTTTGTGTTCATTGCAAAGAAAAGGGTCTTTACTTAATCACCTTGCAGATGGCTACACTTAGCATTCAGGAGGGGAATACAAGGGGAGCAGGGTAGTTCATAGTACCTCTTTAAAAATAACTCTACAGGACCAAACCCAGCCCCATCCACAACTTGCTTTACTTTTAAGAATCAGGGGAATTGATTAAATATCCTCCCTGCCTACAAAGCAAATGCTGCTTTCAATAGCCTTGTAGAGCAGAATTTGACAAGATTTTAATTAACAAAATGAGAACAACTAAAGTTGGACTGTGTGGGCTGCTTTTCTTGAGTGATCTAGGACAGTGCGCCCTACATAAAACTCAATGCTAGTGTGAGTTGCTATCCATTTGTGGGGAGGCCAAGATGTGTGCATTGATCTTTTCTGAGCTCACTTCCCATCGTGGACTGCTGACCCGGGAACTCCTAAGCATGGGGCTACTACCCCTGCTACTGGCTGTTCAGCAAACACAGTCATCACTGATGGTTGTATAGAAAGAGAATAGAAGTGCTGGTCTCATGTTCTTATGAGATAATTCTGCATTTTCTACCAGGTGCCTGCCCAAGTCCTGACTAGTTTCTCTAGCTTTAAGGAAAATTATTAGTTGACAAACAAATGACAACAGAAGAAAATCAAACCTTCACAGTTGCCATTAGTTAATGTACTTTGTGCTGGGTTTTTTTGTTTTATTTTTTTGGAGTCGTGCCTAGCAATGCAAATCCCTCCAAAAGAAAAAGTAACCTCCCTTCTCTCCAAAGAAAAGGCCTTGTTCCTAATTCCACTGTACTTTTCTTTCCCATCCCCCTCAGCAAAATTTCATTGTCCCTGTTAATTTTTCAACACCAGAAGAGACAGAACATTTTGTATCCTACTCTCCGCATGACAAAACTGCAGAGAGGTTTTTGTGATGAATTAATTCTAAGAATACTACAAATGTTGGCCTAGATCAAGTCATCAGGAATAAAAAAAGGAAGTGTTTCCTATGCCCCCTTATCCATCCTTACTATCACCACTCAAATACACACAGAATACATAGTGTGCTGAATTAAATCAAAGAATCCTATATGCATCAAATGTCAGCTGGATCCAGCCCTTTCCTGCCAATCACTGTACTGCACATTACAAAGAGAAAAACCCTGCAGCATTCCCATTCCAAACTGTGGGAGGTTTTTTCTCTTTCTTTTATGGTTTTTCACGGCTGCTAATCCTGGGATTACCTGGCAAAATATTTCTTTTGCTCTCAATCCTGCCATGTAACTAGAAACCATCCAACATACTGATTTCTTTAGCAATGTTCAGCTAAGCAAACAGCGAAGAGCGGTCATAGCTTAACTATACAGCCACAACCACAGCTGTATAATGACTGTCACTGCAATTCACATTCACAAACACTTTAATGGCTCTAAGTAAAACTATAAGGATCATTCTAACAGGACTTGAAAGCCGACCTCTCGTCTTACTCTCATTATCGAATAAGTCCCAAATAGGGCTGAAACAAGATTTCACAAAAATGGGAATTCCCATAAAAATCCCGGTTCCTGATACCATCTTGGTTGAACCAAGAACCTCTCAGTATTCAGTAATGTCTCAATTCACATTTCGTTTCTCGGTTTACTGATAATTTGCTTACTGGGATCCTGTTTACCACTTTGGCGTTTACCTCTTTGTCATCAATTTCAAATCCCGAGAGGTAATACTGATGCAATAATGCATTTCTTCTATTTTCTCTGCACTCAATTTTCCCTTGTACTTCCTTGTCACTCATTGGCTGGTACGCAGATTCCTTTACAATTCTGCAATCCAGTTGCAGATTGGCCACAGCAAAGAGAACAACATACAACAACCATTCTGACTGGAGGCACTGGAATGGAGCCACTGTTTTTTTTAAATGTATTTGGGCAGGCAGGGGGAGGTTATGGGGTGGGCTGTTTGCACAGCAATCCAGATGTAAAATTGTACCCTCAGCAATGCGGTAAATGAACTATACGCAGTACACATAAACGGAAAGTTGTTAAATCGGAACAGTATCTAGCGGTTCCCAAGATGGTGAATTTAATCGAGAGTAAACCTTCTGCTGCTTGTTTTAGTCCTAGTCCCATGTTTTACACTGGACCTTTCTGCTCTTCTAACCAGCCACTGGCAACTGTAGGTTACTCTCATCAGAAATGCTGCATGGTTAATCGATGGCTATCATAGATTATTCATTCCACCTTCTTTTCAACCACACATGTGGTCTCGGTAGTGCATTGGAGCTATACCAAATACAAGAGCCAAAACAGAATGCAGCCTCTGCATGAAAAGGTAGGAGCTGGTAGGAAACCAGAAAAAGAACACAAGGTGTTTCATGCATCACTTTAAAAACGTTGAGAGAAAACAAAGCACCCTGTGAAAAACTGCTGTGTTGCCTAAACCTTCAAATCTTAGAACAAAGCAAAAGGCACTGGAAATCCCTTTTAACGGGTCTCCTTGCACAAACCTTGATCGAGTCTTTCAGCTTTGAAACAACAATCCTGACCCTAACTTTAGACACAAAATTAGGCAGGATGAGAGAAGCAAAGAGAAAGAGAGCAACAAAAAAAACACAACATGGAGAATGTGGAAAACCATTACTTACAGGTGTATGTCATTTCAAAACTGTCGCTAATATTCACAATGTCAATCTGAGAAGCCAGTTTAGGGGGCTCTGCAAGTTGAGACAATGCAAACCTAAAAACTTCATGTTCCTGGGACTGCTGAGTAGGAAATAATCCCCCTAAAGAGAAAAATAAAACAAAATGATGGTCTTAAATGCATTGTAAGGCTCTTTGTGATACAAGTATTAATTCCTTTGACATAATGCAACTGTTTCTAAACTCAATGGATTCCATAGGTTAGCTTCAAACTATGGCACTTCCCTGAACAGTAAAACACCACCTGCGGCAAGAGGGCTATTATACAAAGAATTCCTTTAGGTATCCTTTGTGACATTCATGGAGCATAGGTCCTTCAATGGCAACAAGTCAAGATAGTCAAGTATTCAACCTCTGACTGCTGGAAGCTGGGTCTGAATGACGGGAATGATCACTCGTATTTTGTATACCTCCCAGATAGGATTCTGGGCTGGTGGACCACTAGTGTGATCCAGTATGGCAGCTTTTATGTTCTTTAAGGGTTTAAAACAGAAGTGCTCCTAGCCTCTTCCAAGCTCACCTACTGAAAGGAAACCAGCACCTCATCCACCCCCACTACCACAGGCCTAGATCCGGCTACCCTTGTTCATGCTGAGTGGCAGTGTACTCAAGAAGTAGCACCATCATGTTCACAGAGACAAACCAAGGAGTAAGTTATTTCTGAGGCAGAATAAGGGGTGGCAGAATCTGCCCCAAAATGAAGAATATTTGGCATCTGGGGAATGGAGAGAGAGAGAGGGGAAATCATAAACTTGCTGTGTAAGAGAGGAGTTTAAGCCATGTTCCACATGCACAGGATGAAGGGTGAAGTTTGCTGCATGAAAAAAACAGTGTTCTGGCAACAATGAACAAAGGCAGCCAGACCGATCAGACACTTTGCAAGGATAGGGTTCTCCCACTGAGCTGATTGGCAGATTCACTGGCATACACTTTGGGATTATAGTACAGTGCATCATGGCAACAAGTCCTATAGGGAATGGCATTGTAGGTCACATCTGCATTAGACATATGTAGGGGTAATCTGTCCCTCAAAAAGTCTCCTCCTAAACCCCAGTAGTTAAAGATCAATTTAAGCTTTGAGCCATGAAAGTACAGATTAAATTCAGAGTATGCTTCCCCCTCCCCCTTTCTTTCATCAATATATGGTGTTCTAAATCTGAATGTGATAGTAATACAAAGGGAGAGTTGTCCCCAGTTGGCAGACAGGGAATTGATAATACGTGCAACTGTTGCGCAGGGTGCTTGAAAGGTGACCAGTCCCCCCTCCCCCACTTTTGCATGCATCCATGATGCTCTCAAAATACACCACTGGCCCAATTTACCAAAAGCTACCCCCCCCCCCCCCTATAATTTTAGCCATGTGAGAAGTGAGCACAAAAGGAAAATAAGGGAATAAAGGCATATTGATTCCACACAACTCTCTGAAGCAGACTGTTTGGAAATAAGCCAAGAAGCAACAGTGCCATAGGCAAGCATGGCATTGTGCACATTTTCAACAGATTATATCTCCTAATAGTGTGGAAGGGGCGTTTGTGCACCAAAAATCACGCCTAAGCTTGTGTTGCTGGCAATGGAGGATACCGAGAGGGGGGCATTTGGATAGTATTCCGGCTTCTTCTCCCCCCTGGAAAAGAACTGGAGCCACTGTCAGAGACCTGGAGAAGAGGAGGCAAGGGAAAAGCTCGGAACAACAATAAAAGCCCCGATTGCTTGGCTGCGCTAGCCCGGGAGTTGCATTAACTCGGCGGATTGGCATTGGGAAGAGAGGAGTGATGATGCAAGGCTGGGGGGAAACAGATGCACAAGGCAAAGAAAGGAGTAAATATGCGGTATTCGACTGCAAAGGATAGTCACGCTCATTGGGGGTGTGTGTGCAGTTTCAGGATTGGGGAGGGAGACCGCTGAAACGGACATCGGCTGCACTGGAAAGACGCTTGAATGCAACAACCTTCCTGGACCAGCTCTGCCCATAGTGAACAACAACAAAGAGCCGGGCTTGTACCCGAGGCAGATACCTCCACCTGCAGACGCGAGAAACCGTCAAAAAACCCCGCGTGACTGCAATTAGGGGCTATGTTAACTAGCCTCCGTCCTCGCCCCCACTACCATCCCCCACTGCTCAACCCCATTCCCACCATTGCCCCTAGGGGGGAAAATACCCAAAATGGACTGACTGCTGCCTCCATTTTGGGGACACTATAGCAGGCACCCCCCGTCTTCGCTCCCCTCCTCTCCCGCAGCCCCACACAGCTCTGCCGAGACGGGCACCCATGCTGCCCATCACACAGAGAGACCCACGTTCTTGCTTTACAAGCGAAGGCCACCCAGGGGTCCGATTCCCGCCCCCTAAGTCAGCCCCTCACCCATCTCCATCCCTGGGAAAAATCAGTCAAGCTAAGCAACTTACCTATCTGGATAATGTTGGGGAAATTGGCCCCTAACACCGCCCCTAGAAAACTGGTGCAGAAGAAGGCAAAAATGTGCTGCATATTCCCTTTTGCATTGGCGAGAGAGAAGCCCAGGTCCAAGCATAGATTTTGGTGGTCCCCCCTCCTGGTGTCTGTTTCTCGCCTCGCCTTTGCTATGCTGTGCGTCTTCTTCTCTTGGAATCCGGCGCTTAGACTGCTGCCTTAACACCAACTGACAGCAGGATTAACTGAGCGCGGAGAGAAAGAGAGAGAAACCCTTCCTCATCCCAGCCCCCCTCCTCTCTCACACACACACACACTATGCACTTCCCCCATGCTAATTTCCCTCGCGCTGCTGTAGCTCACCAGCTGGGCTCTAACTTCCCTCCCCTTCTAGTCTCCTCCCTTGGGGTCCACTTTGCCTCTTGGGCAGGCTCCCCTATATTAACTTCCCCTCACGTCCGCTTTAGACCCCAGAAAGAGCAGGGAGCCCACAGTTGCCGATCAGGAGGTGGCAAACTCTAAAGAAAGGGGATGGGGAAAGCAGTTTAGATCAATACTTCCTGGAGCTGGGCTGGCCCCCTGGTTCGTAGGATGGAGGGCTGATTGCTAGAGATGGGGTCACTTCAGCCGGCATCATAACACTGGTGGGAAATGGAAATCTCCCGGGGCGGGGGGAGCTTTCCGAAGACATGTTGTAAAGATGAAAAGGAGCTTGTCTTGACCTCCCCTGCTGGGCTTTCAGTATCCTTTCTCTGCCCATCGTTAACCTGTTCACTTTGGACCGATGCGTTTCCTGTGCTGTTCGGGAATGAATTGAGGCCAATGCAGTCAGCTGGGTCAACAAAAGCAAGGATACTTTAGCCCTAATAATGACAGGAGCCGTTTTGTAGTGCTTAGCATCTTTACCCTTAAGATTTACTTCCCTCTGTCTCCCCAGCGTATTTGAGGTTTAGGGCACAGGTATTGCTTTTGCAAAGGGGGAGGTCATAATGCAGTGATTAATGCTTAGTGTTCGCAATTACAGTGCCACCTAGGGCTTGGTTAAGCTCAGGGGCTCAACGTGGCAGGTGCCCTGCATACACTGCTCATACAGTAGCTTTCCCCTGCTTTTCACCCCAGGATTCTGCATTCATCTCCAGGACAACCTCACTGCTAAACAGGGATAAGTATTTGGATCAAATTACAGATTCAGATCTGTAGATGAGAATCATAGAGCATAGGTCCAATATTCGCTGCTGTAAAAATAGAGAACCTCTGGTATCACACTATATGCTATTGGGTCATACTCAGATGACATCAAATTTTGTTGTATTGACTCCCATGCTTCTGAACAGGAATAGTTGTGTCTAGACGCCAGGTGGATTTTGAGGCTTAAGACCCTCATGCCTTTTGGACTTAATGAAGGTATAGAACGAATTGAATTATTTTATAATGGAGTTATTTTGAAAGCATATAGATGTGATTAAAATATACTTTATTTATGTATGTTAGATCTTGGAGGGTGGGGATTTATTATATAGGGATTGAAGCAAATTTCTTTCCCAGACTTGGGCTTGGATTTTGGCCCCATGGTGCAATTGGCTTTGCTTCACTGGAAGATAAGAGCTTCACTACATGGAAGATTGGTGTATTGATCCAGGAAGAAAGAATGCATCTTCAATCTCTGGGATATTACTGTTTGGAATTTTGGGGCTTCCTTTGCTCTTTGTGTAGAATATATTTGGAATGGACACATGGATCCCTGCCTGTTAAACCTTGTAACCAATGTGTTAGTTTGTCACAGCTTATCTATATGAAGTAATTAGTCACCTGAAATAGTGGATCATGTGAGTAGTATTTAAGGTGAAGGAGTTACTTTTGGAATCTGCCTTAGGAGGGACAAATGTGTATAGGGAGCTTGGTCCAATTGTTGAGGCTGTTCCTAGAATTTTGAAATTCTTATATTTTGTGGGGGGCATATAATTTTAAATTGCTTATAATGGGGGGGGGGAGGGACAGACAAACTGATACCACTGATTAAGAAATCAGGTGGGTAAGCATACTATTTGGTTGTGGGTATACTATATAAGCTCTTTGCCAACTTTATGCTGATATTGGTTTTGTTTTTTGCAGACCCAGTTGGGCTACAGATCCACCATTGGAGAAGCTCCCATTCATCTAATTATTACCCATATAGTATTTTGGCCTATAGTTATAGAGTCTAACACTAAAAATGGTTTGCTGATGAGGACCAGCTTTTGTGGTCCAGGAACATGGCTATGTCCAAACCTGTATTTGTATATCTATAGATTTATGTGAGTGGGTTTCCACTCTTTTAGACTCTGAGGGCTCTTTTTTTGTATAAGCATGATATAGTTTCACTATATATTAAATATGGATGCTTCCTTTTAATTTCTATTTGGAACTCTTGTTTGATCACAGGTGTGTGATCTTTTCAGGTATTTTCCCACCCCATATAGGGGTATCTATACAGGTTTCACACTTTATTATCCCCTGGTGAGATTTTGTCCTTCCCCACCCCCCTTTTTTGTCTACCAATGAGAGCGCACCTATGCCTGAAATAATTTGAGAAACAGAAGGATCTACCTGCCCTGACCCATTTCCCCCCATCTCTCCCCTCGCTCCTGGAGCCCTGGCATGTACTTAACAGCGTCAGAGGACTTAATTGAAGCTTTGTTGGCCCACTGCCACTGTGGGCCTGTGGGGGGGCCTCCCGGTAGGCCCCCTTACCATGGTACACTGCTGAGTTCCCTGCTTTGCAGCTCACGTGCAAAAGCATTGCTGCCCTTTTAGTTAAGGGTGGCAGCCTAATTGCACATGTGTAAAATGGCCACTGCCCTTAACCAAAAGGGCAGCAACATTGTTTGTGCATGCACATAACAGTCCTGGTGACCATTTTGTATGTATGGAGCAGGGAGCTCAGCAGCACACTGAAGCAAGGGAGCTTGCTGCCAGGGAGGGCTCTGGGGGGTGGGGATCCCTAACTCCAGATAATAACTTGCACAGGCAGAGTTTGGATTGGTTCAGATCAATCTGTAACAGCCCATTTTGGTCAGTTATGGACTGATCTGAATCCATAATGGACATCCCTATAATTTAAAAAAGGTGCCTGGGGTGATGTTTTCCCCTGAAGGCCCACCCTTTGGGCAAGGAAGCTCCACCAGCTCCTGTTTCTACCTCTTCTTTGCTCATTTTGATGGGGGTGCTGGCACTGGCTCTCTGCTGCCTCTGATCAGCTGTTTTGTGGCAATCACTCTCACTGTGGAACAGCTGATGAGTGGAAGTAGCAGCAGCAGCACCTTCCCTGCCCAGCCAGGTGAGCTCCAGCCTCAGTCCTGTTATGGGGAGAGGCAGAGGCTCATGCTTCTGAAGGTGCATGGGGAGGGTTTGTGATTTATCAGCTGTTTGACAGTAAGTGTGAGCCATGGCAGCAGAGCCAGCCCCTGGCAAACTTTAACAAAATATAAGGACCTACAGTCAGCGTAGCAGCATTGGGGCTGAGCCCCGGCAAGCTTTAGCACAAACGAAGCCCTGACCAGCCTTGGTCCACACTGTCTCTCGCCCTCGCCCTGGAATGTGTAGCATGCAGGGCAAAGGAGGAGGGGTGCTTTCCCACACGTCACTCTTCCTAATCTACAACAAAAGTGCTGCTAATGTGAAAGCAGCCTTATTGAGAGACAGTTCTTGTCCCAAAGAGTTTGCTAACCTTTGACATGTCCCTGTGACAGGCAGTAAAGTAGCCTGGTGGAATCTAACCCAGGCTGTGTTCACATGGGCTTCTTCATTTGGGAGCAGCTCCGCCCACAGAAACTGGGAGACCCTAAACCCTGACTCAAGTAAGGGCAGTTGCCACAGGCTATGATGTGTTAAACAATTACTCAACAATGGGTGAAAATAGACATGCACCTTAATTCTGCTTTAACACTGCTTTAATATTTCTTATGCATGTTGCAGGGCTAGATAGTGTGCTAATACAGCCCTTCAACACTAATAAGAAATGTTAAGATGGTATTAAAGCAGAGTTATGTGCATGTCTGTTTTCACTCAATAATGAAAATATCCCTAAGTGTTGTGTGAATGCCTGTCAGTTACCCTAACGTAAGTGGCAGTTGCTCCCAAGCAATTTACACCAGAAAACTTGCACCAGAGAATTTTGGGACATATGTGAAATGGTGATGTGGGCCCTCCTTCTAACTTAGAATTGAAACAAGTAGTGACTTTTTATTATCTATAACAATTATTTACATTTTTGGGTAGCACTTCAAGTACCTGAAACTACCTTTGACTAAAACAGATACTTGTTTATCTGATATTTTTTTTAAATATTCCATTTTGGGGTGGGGTTTTTTGTGTTATTTTGGCCATTTCAGTTGTGTTTTCAGCAATTGCACATGTGAAATTTTGCAAATATTGTCAAAATGTTACAACCAACATTCCAGAGTGACTGGAAAACTGATATAACCAAACTGGAAAATCAACAAATGCTTCAGTCACAGATATTTGATGTTGTGCAAATGGATATAAACCCTAACTGCTATTTGCAGTTAAGGTATAGATTTGGGTGTTTAGCTGATTTTTGGAACACTCACTTCCCCCCCCCCCCCTTTTTCTATTCCTTACATAGGAGTAGTAGCGTAATTAAATTCCCTGCATTGCAGGCCCTGTCAACCCATATGAGATGCAATGTTGTTCTTTCTAGTTTATTTTTATCGGCCCTCATGTTGTGGGCCCACTCTTGAATAGCAGTGAGCCCTCCAAAGACCAGGACTGCCCGTTTTGGGACTCAGTCAGCCCATATTTTACACCAGTGCTTCTCACACTCATATTGCCATTTTACAGAGGGCCTTCAAACATGGGGTCCTGTGCAGTTACTCATTTGACACTTGGCTGGATCTGGGCCTGCTCCCAGGTTTTGCAAGGATAGCACTTTGTATGAACAAGCCTGGGAGTGTATGGAGTTAGGGGGATGTTGGTGCCATAGCAGGTGCACCATCAACTGAGCCTAAAAGCTATGGTGAGAATGGAGCAAGGCCACCCCTACTCTCCTGTGACAGGCATGGGAATGCTATAGAGTGGATGAGCTGTGAACATCTGCCACGCGCTGGGCTGCGCAGGAATGGAGTGAACATGTTGTTGTGCCTCTAAATTGCCCCATGCTTGTGCCATGCACCCTCTGCAATGAACCAGCACATGCACTAGGCTTCATTCTATAGTCAGTGTCAGCATGTTGAGCTCTAAACTGGATGTTACTGTGATGGTTTAAGGGGGGATCCAGCCACCATGACCAGCAGAGTGTCACATACCCAGCACCAACCAGAGGATGAAGAGAGGGAAAGGAAACACAGGATCTTCCCTACTCTCAACTACTGAAAGAGTGAGCTTAGTAGGGATGGGCGAACAGATCGCGGTTTGGCTGTTCGGTTCGGCTGCGTTCGGTTCATCCGTTTGGTTCGGCAGTTCGATTAGTTCACCGGGTTCGTGTTCATACGTTCGGTTCGTCCGTTCAGTTTGGCTGTTCGGGAAATGTTATGGGTGTCTGTGTTGTTTTTTATAGGGTTTTTTGGTTTTTTATTGGGTTTTATATGGTTTTCTTTTTGTTTTGTTTTTGGTTTTTTGTTTTTATATGGGGTTTTAAATTTTTTTTAAATCTAATATTATATATATCTATCTACACTAAATCTAACTGCTATTAACTATTCTATTAAGTACACAGGCCTACTCCTACAAACACTAAAACTAAATTACTAACGCTATCTCTATCACTAAGCTAGCTCCTACAACTACTATCCCTAACCTATCTATCTATCTATCTATGGGATGGGGGGAATCACAAACACAAGGTTTCGGTTTAAGTTTCATTTCAGTACAAAACTGAAATGAAACTTAAAGCAATCTAATAATCCTACTCAACGCCTGCTGTTCAGGAACAGTGACTAGCTCAGAAGGTGTTGGGAAGAGGCAGATAGTTTATTTTCTTGCAAGCCTCTCCACCCCTGGTGCCTGGAAGTCTGCTCCTCAGTGACTAGTACTCCTGTCACGTTTGATCTTACAGTGAACCTTTTTTTGCCACCCGAACGCGATCCGAACTGTTCGGTCATTTCGACGTTTGGAATTGAGTTTGGTTCGGTCAGTTCATGTTCAGAAGTTCGGTTCGGTCGTCCGAACAGGCCGAGTTTGGGCCAAACTCCGAACTTCCGAACCGCGTTCGCCCATCCCTAGAGCTTAGGGAAGGGAGGAAAGATGAGGGCATGAACTCAAGAGCAGAGGATGGGCCCATGATGGCATAGATCCATGCTCTGGAGGACCCTCTCCTACCTTCCCACATCCTGAGCACTCCTCTTAAGCACTCCACCCCAGTTCCTATCCAGCCCACAGAACACACACTAATTTTCAAAGTAACTCCAGGGAGAGAAAGGGTGCTTCACTCCTGGCCTGATTTGATGTATTGTAATGTAATATTCAACACAACACGCGCCCTGTTACTGTGGGTGCACGCATCCATCCATTAAAGTTAGTGGGAGTGGAGCCATTGACTTTAATGCATGGAGGATTGCCAGGGCCCAAGCATAGTTTCTCTGGGCCTGGTACATATTTGTAACACAGGCCTCACACCACAATCCCATCATAATCTCATGAGTCATGAAAGAAAAAAAGTCTTTTTTATTTCTGAAATTACATAGACTTGTAGTTCTTGAGATAGTGTGTCACATAGGGAGACCCACATCTGTCTGTCTCAAATTACAAGTCCTAGGGTTTCCTGTACAAGTTCGCTCTCATTCTCTGTTCTAGAGGAGGGTCTGGGCCAGCAGCTCACTGTTCAGAATGTTGCTTGTTCTACTCTAACATTGCTTCTGATCAGTTCCAGAAAATCTCACAAGTTCTTACAAGATATGGTCACCCCATAGATGCAGGGAAATAGTTTTGCACAAACAACTTCAAGCATCTACAATTTAGCCTCCGTGTTTTCTCTCATGTTAATGGACTTGTAGCCCAGGCCCCCCTGGATCCCCAGGCACAGGTAAAGTGTACCCATTCCTACCCCTGCCCACTGCTTGGGCCCTGATTGTGCCCTGTGTTTAATTATTATCTTGTCACTACAAGCTTGACCCTCCATGGTACAGAGCACTCCAGTCACAATTCAGTAAGTCAGCTATGCATATGGTTAATAGCAGCTTAGCATAATTTAGCAACCCCTCTGACTTCAAAGAGGTTCAGTAGAAATAATTAAAAAAAAAACCTCTGCAGGTTTAAAATGGACCAATGCAAACATGCTCATTTCTGGATCAGGGCCAGTAGCCTCAGAATTTTACAGGACTGAACCTTTAAGCTTCAAATTCACCTAAGTATTTGCTGCCATTCGTTAGGGTGAGACCTTCAGGGAGGCAGACTACTCACATCTGCATACTGGTGGCATCTTGTACCTTCCCAGTATCTGAAGCACAATACAGAGTGCAATGCGATGATCTAGCAGGGCAACTCCCATACTTCTAGGACTTCTGCATGTGTGCAATGTCCGACCGACGTCCATGGGACTCTGTATGGGTGCCAAAAGACATGCTAGGGCCTACAAGCATAACTCCACACAGAGCAACAAAGTTTCTCACTGCAAGCCCAAGTCTCATTAATTTTATTCAAGCCATCCTAGACTGAGGAAATGTCTGATTTACTCCGTGCTGGAGTGTGGAGGTTCATTTGCAGTAATCGTTCTTCTGTTTGGCAGCAAGCTGACGATGGAGCAGGAGAGGGCTTAGTTTGTTTGCCACTGTTTGAGCAGCATGCACCCCCTTCGTCAAATGCATATATAACAAATTTACATTGGCAGCATCAGGGCGGTACTTTAATAGGATTTCCATCTCTTCCTCTTTTCTAGTTCAAGCACAGCTGCTCAGAGGCTCAGATAACCTCCGCAAAGGTTTTACAGGCTTTTGCTTTCTGCCCAAACCTTAATAGAAAATATCATGTTTATGATCTGTAAAGAAGCAGGAAAGAATAACCAATTGCAACTGCAAGCAATGGGCGAGATGCTGCATGCTTTCAAAATGGCCTAGCAGATGTTGTAGAAGCAGCTGTGGATCACAGTAGCAGCAATAATAATAATAATTAATAACAATAATATTTTCCATTTGCATGTATGAACAACATTGCTTTCATACAGAATACTCTTAAAATCCATTACAGCTGCGTACAGAGGGAGCACTTTTGCCAACCATTACGCAAGCTGGAAATCAGCCAATTTGGCCAGTATTTTTCACACTATTGTTGTTTTGCTTTTCCATGCATAGATAGCAGTGCTTTATCTAGAGATTATCATTACACAGTTGCTAGGAACTAATGCTAGTTATAATGAAGACCAGGCATTTAAATAACATCTCAGAGTAGTATGGCATGGAGACTGTGCTTGTGGCCTTGGTTGATGATCTGTCCTGTGAGCTGGACCAGGGTCATTCAGCCCTGTTGATTGTTAGATCTCTTGACTGCATTTGATACCGTTGATCATGAGTTGTTGGTGACTCAGCTGCAGGACTGAGTAGGGATCAGCGGGACTGTTCCTGAATGGTTCCGCTCTTTCCTGGCGGGGAGGACTCAATGTGTGGTTCAGGGTGATTATTCAATATTCATCTTCTCCCTGGTGCCTCACATGTGGAGTCCCACAGGGTTCTATCTTATCCCCTCTCTTGTTCAATGTGTATATGCAGCCTTTAGGGGAGGTGTCAGGGAGTTTGGTGTAAGGTGTCATCAATATGCTGATGACACCCAGCTATATCTCTCATTCATCAGACCCAGGTCCGGCAGTCCGGCAGTCATCAGACCCACCTACCTTCCCTCTTTCTGTCGGCTGTGGGGGATTGGATGAGGGTGAGCCACTTGAAGTTAAATCCTGACAAGATGGATGTGATGGTTGTAGGGAAAGCTGAGGGAGTGATGGCCCCCATCATTGATGGGGTCCATACTCCCCTGATATCTCAAGTTCATAGTCTGGGGTTGCTTCTGGATCTGCAACTCCGCCTGGATGTCCAGGTGGAGGCTGTGGCGAAGGGTGCATTCCGCCAGTTACATCAGCTTAGGCCGTATGTCTCAGACTCAGACCTGGCCACAATCATCCATGCTCTTATTACCTTGAGATTGGACTACTACAATGCACTGTATGTGGGGCTACCCTTGGTGCTGGTCTGGAGACTGCAGCTGGTGCAGACTGCAGCTGGTGCAGAAAGCAGCACTGAGGCAAGCACGTTACTCCAGTGCTTCGTTCTCTGCACTGGCTGCCGATAGTCTTCCGGGCCCAATTCAAGGTGTTGGTGTTGACCTTTAAAGCCCTAAATGACCTGGGACCCACCTACCTGCAGGACCACCACTCTCCAGATCCTGGATCAACCTCTGTGTTTGCATGGGGGCGCCCTCCTCAAGGTCCCTCGGGTTTCCCAGGTGTCAACCATGAGGAGGGCATTTTCTGTGGCTGCGCTGCAGCTGTGGAACTCCCTCCCATTGGAGGTCTGCCTGGCCACTGACCTTCCCTCTTTCTGTAGACAATGTAAGACCTGACTGTTCTGCTGGGCCTTCATGGAGGGAGATGGGATGGGTGGGTTGGGTTAGGGAGGTTTTTTATTTTTTTGGTATTGGGTTATTTTAATGTTGGGATTTTTTTGTTGTTTTAGTGTATTTTATCTTGTATTTTAAAATGTTGTTAGCTGCCCCAAGATGCTTGTAGCAGGATGGGGGCAGCATATAAATTTTAATAAATAAATAAAGGCCCAAATTCCAATATAGGGACACTGATGGAATATTTCAATACTACAGTGATGGACACAATCAGAAAACTTTAGATCAGGGGTTGGGAATCTTTTTCTTCCCAGGGCCACTTTGAAAATCAGTATTAACTCCAAGGGTCACACTTGAGGCTGGAGTTGTTTAAAGGATTAACTCTGGAAAAGGAAGGTCCAGATCATGGATTCATCACATATTTTTATCTGCATGCCCTCCCTCATCTCTACTCCTTTACCCTGAGCTCAGACTGTCAGTGCTTGGGGGTAGGAAATGAATCCAGGGGAAACTTGAATCCAGGAACTTGAAAAAGGCCAAATAAAACTAGCTGCAGGCAGCATTTGGTCCCTGGGCCTTAGGTTCCTGATGCTTTAATAAGTTGATAGACAAGTTATAGAATGTAACGTGTCAGAAATAAAACTTACTTTACAGATGTTTTATCTCTTTAACTCATCTGTTTAGAGTGGAATAAAGTTAGAAGGGTGCTTCTAGATGTCATGCAAAGTCCCTGCAAATTGCCAGAGCATGAGTATGGGACATTTTCCATGGTGCTTCTACCATGGATTGTCTGGGTGTCACTATGTGGTAGATCCATACAGACACAATGGACATCCACATCACGTAGTAACTACTGGTAGGCAATCTTATGGCACTGCTGTGGGTACCTGCTGGGTTCTCTGTGACATCTAAAGCACCCTAGGAAATGCCTTGCCCCCAGCTCTAAATGCCATGGGGGTGGAGAGGGGAGAACCCCCACCTCTATTTATTTATTTATTTACTGTATGATAAATGTATATGCCGCCCCCTTCTGCCTCAGACATCTCAGAGCAGCTCACAACATCTCAAAAATATTTCAAACATTAACATAAACAATAATGATTACAATTAAAAACAATATAAAACCCCATCCCCCCCCCCATCCTAGCCCAACCTACCCACCCCATCTTCCTCGGGAAAGGCTTGGTGGAACACCCAGGTCTTACATTGTCTGCGAAAAGAGGGGAGGGCGGCAGTCAAGCAGACCTCCAATGGGAGGGAATTCTACAGTTGCGGTGCAGCTACGGAGAATGCCCTCCTCATAGTAGACACCTGGGAAACCCGAGGAGGGTGCCCCCAGCGAACCGCTCAAGATAGTAGATTGATCATGACCACTCCAAAAATACCCATCATTCATCAGTCATCACCACCATCAAGAAAAACAAAAAACAAAATTTTGGTTCAAAGCAAGATTGCATGGCTGGGACTGAATGGAGTCTATGATGATTAAGACTTTGGTTGTTGTCACATGGACGCCCCCACCCGGGCATGTGTGTGCAGGGGGGGGGGGGAATCAGTAGGTGCCTCTGGGAATGTTGTGGCCAGTGAGTGGGAGTGTCTGCATGCTCCCATGCTCCACCCATCTCCTATGCACAGAGCAATGGGTGCCAATGCTCCATGCATGGAAATGGGTGGAGGTGGTTGTGGGTATCCATGAGAACTCACCCCTACCCATCCCCCAACACACCCGTGCCTGTTAGAAAAGGGACTTTATTTTTCTTCTTCTTCTTCTGAATATAGTACCAGTAATGTGCTCGCCTTTGCTGTATGGGGGCTGGAATACCTGGATCAGCTGGAACCACTCCAAAACGGGTTCTTGAGGGCTATCCTAGGGGTCCCGCATGGAACCCCTCAGGTCTTCTTACGTTTGGAGACCGGATGCCTTCCCGTTAGATTCTTTGCCGTCCAGGTTATTATCAAGTTCTAGTTAAGAGTGTTGATACTCCCACAGGGTGAAAATTCGCTCCTTAAAAGAACTCGTGACGAAGGCATATTACCCTCTTGGCAGAGAAGTGTGGGTATTATTTTGGGGAAACTGGGCCTCTCTTCCGACCATATGGTAGAATTAGGGATTAAACGAGCTATGTTCATGGTGAAACAGAGACTGGTAGATCAGCAGATCCAGGTAGATGCTGAACTGCTACAGTGTCAGAAGGTTAACCCCCTCTATAAACCGCCCTCGGGAAGCTCCCTGGAGTTCAGCTATCTGAAAGCCTGGCCTAGTTTTCAACTAAGACGGGCATTTGCCCGCCTACGTTTCGGTGTATTCCCTTCGGAGGTACTAGAGGGCCGTTATTTGGGTATTCCTTGGCAGGAAAGAAGATGTCAGTCTTGTTTTCTACAAGAACCTGACTCCAATAGTCATATCTTATTTGTTTGTCCTCAATATGAGGAACTCAGAGGTGAATTTCTCCGAGCCCTGGGGGAGATCCAGGACATCTTCCCTGCCTTTGATAGATACGGACTATGCCTGAGTTATAGGGCTTCAGATCTAACACTGAAGGTAACAGTCTTCGGTAGTCGGATTATGTGCCAAAGAATTAGAGGACTTAGAAGGAGGGCTGTGAGCTGAGGCTAGTGTTGTTAACTGGGAGCATAATGAGGTGAAGCTATACCAGAAGTCGGATATTAAGAGAAGGCAAAGGGAATTCTACTGTGGAGTTATAGTATTAATTGTAACTATTTTAAATGTATGCCTTGGAATCTTTTTTTATAGATGCTCCCTCTTTTTCTCTTATAAAGTTAGATGTGCTTTGGGCAGGAATTTGGGACCCTGTTGTATTAATTATTGTTTTTGGAGTGATTATTTATTTATCTATTTTCTTTTTATGGTGTTGTTGGTATGTAACTGGAATTTTTTATGATGAGACGCTCTGCCAATGACGATAAGTCACGGCAAATAAAGATATATTCATTCATTCAGTAATGTGCTTAGCACATGAACACATCATAGTTGCAGAAGAATTGAGCTGTTAAAAGGGGGGAGGGGCACATCATTTATGACTATTTGGTAAACGTTTAAAAAAGAATAGACTTTCCAAATGAAGGTGAATACCCATTCCCTCCTAAGAAGTTTACAGAGTGCATATAAAGATACATTCATTGGCAGGACTGTGAAAATCCACTAACCTGTCAGACTCCAGGGCAAAGAGCCGGGAGAAGGGGGAAAGAGAAGGGCAGGTAAGACGGGAAAGGGTTGGAAGGGAGTAGGGGATGTCTCACAGATCAAACACTGAAACCTCTCAGCCATTCTCCAATATCAGGGATACTGAATGCTCAGCATGAAAACCAGACAAGCTGACCTAAGAAAGCTATGACTCATCATTGAGGTCACAGGACAGGGCATGGGAGGGGGGTAACCAGCGGTGGGGTTATAGAATGCAACAAGGGGCAAACAGAGGTGAGGGGGTTAGGGTAACAAAGCACAATGTGAAGTGTTTTATAGGTAAATACCAGGAGTTTAAACCGGATGCTTTCGGGAAGGGGGAGCCAGCGGGGAGAGGAGAGGCTGCACGTGGTCAAAGCGATGGGCTGAGTGGATGACCTTGGCAGTGGAGTTTTGGATGGTGATAAGGGGGGACAGGTGAGAGCGAGGGAGGCCAGCAAGGAGAAGGTTGCAGAAGTTGAGGTGAGAAATGATCATGGCATGAATAAGGGTTTTGGCAGAGGAGATAGAGGGAAAGGGGCGGATCAGAGCAAGAGAAGCACAAGAACCAAACACCAGGAAGAGCAGTTGCTCCACCAGCTTCCTGATTGGCCACCAGGGAGTATTTAAGACCTTCTGGTGGCCTATCAGGGAGCCAGGGGACAGGCACCAAAAATGGAAGACAGGTGATCAAGGGCAGGGTACACACCAGGCAGAGATGCAGGAGGAGACATAGCGAGGAGGAAGAAAGCACAGGCCACCAAGGCATCAGATGGTGCAAGCTGCTGCAGGAATGCCCCCTAAGTACCCAGGGCCATGGGTTCAAGACCAGGACCTGACAGTACCCCCTGAGCCCCCCCCCTGCCAGGGGCTACCACCCCCTTTTTACACACAAGGAGGTCTGTGCCAGGGGTCAAAACAAACAACAAAAAAGGCTTGCAGCCAGAACGTGTAGGCACGCAGACAGGAGGTTAAAGACCTAAACAAAGAACACCACACACTACACATCGGGCTTGGACAAACAAGACAGGGCAAAGTAGCATAATAATGGACAGGGAACAAAGAAGGTAACTGGGATACTAAGGGACCAAACCAGATACAAGACACAAACAAACAGGGAGTTAGACAACAGGACAAGAGACAAACATCTGTGACAACAGACTAAACAAAATGTGGAGCAGGCTGGGAGGGGTATAATACAGCCTGGACCAGAGATAGGACTGTTTGGGCATGAGACAAGGTATTCTGGACTAAACACAACATGGGCAGCACAAGTGACCATGGTGGTGGGGCACAAGACAAGGCTGATCGGATACATAATAAAATGTGGAGGAGAAAATAAATGATTGGGGTGAGATATTTGAGGGCAGGGAGGCCAAAACAATGGACAGGACAAGATACAGGTTTTAGTAGAGAACCAGGCTCAGGGGTAGCCGTCAGGGGCCAGGTGACAGTCGCTGGCTCAAGGGTAGCCAGCTGGGGCACAGTAGCAGGCCTTAGTTGTGGGGCTGTCATAATACAATGGGTTTCACTTTCTGGGGCAACAGAATACAAAAGGGAATACGGCAAGGGGGAAACTTTTGAAACAACCCCCTCTCCTGCACTACACTGGGGTTTGTATAGGAGGAATGTGGAATCCTCCAGTTTGTAGGATGCAGGGAACCTAGGTACAAACGATTGTCAGGGTACACTTTTGTTCTTGCCTCTGAACCCGGATGGTTAGTGAGAGGGGACAGTCTGGTCTCTTGGGGAACAGGAAAACCTAGTACCGCTTTGGGCAGTTTTGGTCTGGGAGGACAACTATTTGTTACCCGCATGGCGAAAACCACAGGAGATGTTGATGTGCCCTTTGGTGTTGCCAGACCTCCAAGGCAGAGAAGCAATGTCGCAGAAGGAGCTCCCATTTCCAAGGCTGGACCTTGCAGAGTTGTATCTATGACTACTATCTGCGAGTTCAACTGTGCCTGCTGGAAACACTTGGACTTTGAGGAGACCTTCCAGGTCTCTGGTAGTAAGGCTGGTGTGGGAGTGGTAGTTGGGGGTTCCAGCATTTCGTCCCTTGCGAAGGACCTTTGCGCCACAACAGGTGCAAACTTAGGGGTCCCAGCAGTAAGGTGAGACCAAAGGAACTAGAAGGAGGCAAACAAGACAGGATCAGGTGTCCTGCTCCCAGAGCCATCCTGGGTTTTCTTTTCTGGAGGCAGTCTACCGTGGGTAAACAGGAGATAGTGGCGGCTATATCCAAATCCTTGTTTTCCTCATCTGAACTATCCACTTCCTTCTCAGTCACGTCTTCCCAATCCCCTTCATCCTCCAACTCTGACCATTGGCACTTGCTCAGGACCCCAGGGGAAGGCAATAGGGTTGATGTCCTGACTGTATTGCGTGGCAGAGACTTCCTAGAGGCAGCTAAAGTCACTGCTGACGAAGCATCAGTCGCCTGAGCCAAATACATTTTCACATGCTAATGAGCATCCCATATCATTGGGAACTCCTGGCCTGTGGTCAAAAAATGCCTCCACCTCCTGATATGAAGACCATTCCTATGAAGCTAGTGGCTTCATTTGGTGGAGTTGATGGGAGTTCATCTTGAGTGCCCCGAGCGGCCAGCTACAAGTCCATTTGCTACAGCAAGATTTTTATGGGTGGAGAAATCTGTCAGACTATGGGGCAAGGAGTCAGGAGAAGGGGGAAAGAGAAGGGCAGGTAAGAGGGGAAAGGGTTGGAGGAAGTAGTGGTCGTCCCACATTTCACACACTGAAACCTCTCGGTCATTCTCCGATATCAGGGAAACTGAATGCTGAGCATGAAAACCAGACAGGCTGGCCTAAGAAAGCTTAGGGCTCATCATCGAGATCATGGGAGTCGGAGGGGATAACCAGTGGCTGGGATCTGGAAGGGATAACCAGCAGCAGGGTTATAGAGTGCAACAAGGGGCAAACACATGTGAGAGAGGGTTAGGGCAACAAGGCACAACGTGAGGGACTCAGGACAGGAGGGAGACCAATCAACAAGGAGAAGGAACTGGTGCAAGGAAGGTACACAGCAGGATACACACCATGGGGGAGGACTAAGAGGACAAGGGAACTGGACAAGAAAGGCCTTGATGCATGAAGGGAATAAGGATTACAAGCAACAACAAGGTAGGGGAGTGCTACTCACACAAGAGACACAAAGTGGTTAACAGAACATGAAGACTCAACACATAAAACATAGGGATGAACGAACAGATCGCGGTTCGGGTTGGTTCCGTTCGGTTCGTGTGTTCGGGTTCGACCGTTCAGGTGGATCACTGAGTTCGCGTTTGGCCGCTCGGTTCGGCGGCGTTCGGTTCGTGTGTTTGGGTTCGGCCGTTTGGGTGGATTGCCGAGATTGCATTTGGCCTAAAAATATCACGAGCGCACGGGAAGCTGGAAATCGCGCCGGAAACCAGAAATTCGTGTGGAGCTGTGAGGCGAGTGGGTGTGTGTTTTGATTTGGTGGCTGCTTGGTTTGTGTGTTTTGGCTGTGATTGTGTTGAGTTTGGCTGTGCTGTGTGTTTGGGTGCTTCGTGTGTGTTGTGGGTGACTGTTGGTGTGTGGGTTTTTTTGAAAAAATAAATAAACGAATAAGGCTGTTCACATCCTCCAGCTGGGGGAACATTTGCCGGTGGAGGAGGAGGAGGAGGAGGAACAGGTGGAGGCTGCTTCCCCTGCTACAGCTCCTGTGGCACTGGTGGCACTGGCTTCCTCTTAAGACGAGGAGGAAGCTGTGGGCTCTACTGCCATTCCTGCCAGGCTTGTAAACCTTTTTTTTACTTTTAAGTCAAGAAAGGCTGTATCAGTTAGAGCGAGCTCAGCTCACTGGCATGCGGGTGGGTGGTGGGCATCAGTCAGGCACAAACAGTGGCCAACAGCGGGTGGCAGCGGATGTCTGCCACAGAGAGAGACGGTACTGTACTATGGGGGACTCTTCCAGCAGTCAGGCATGAGCATCCCCACCCAAACATGTGCCAGGCTATCAAGGGTCTCCACTCTGCAGTTGCCATCCCATTCTCTACGCACCCCCAAATAAGGGCAGTTTCATTCCTCCAGCCAGGGTCACATATTGCATCGCCATCCCTAGCACCCCAAGGAGGGCAGCAGGATTTGCACGTGCCAGCCAGGGGCTTTCTAGTTGCAATATCTAGCATCCCCTAGCACCCCTGGGAGGGCAGGATTTGCATGTGCTTTTCTTTGTTTTTTTTTAGTTGCTGTCCCTACTAGCATCCCAAGGAGGGAGGATTAGAGGCATCATCATAAATGCATGATATTTACTTGGTGTTCCTATGTATTCCCATTTCAGAGAGGAATCGAATTCTGGGCCCAGGTCCGGCCCTGCTTCCAGAACCAGGCCTAGGAAGATGACTCGTTGCCGGACCCCTAGGCGGAGCTCGGCAGTCTCACCCCCAGACGTTCAGCGCCAGTTGTTGGATGTCTGGCGGTTTTACATCCAGGGTGACAGAACCGACACATGCAAGGTATGTCACAGGGACTGGAACAACAGGGAATGAATTGCCCTCTGACCTGTCAGGAACGGAAGTCCCATGCAGAGAGAGATTGGATGGATGGCCACCCAGTCCACCCACTCGTGGAGACAGAATGCAGGCAGGGCTTGACAGACCATTGGTCTGACACAGTATAGCACTTCTAATGTTCCTTTCTTTTTCTGCTCTTTCTAGATCTGCACAAAAAAAATTCCACCAGCAGAGGGAGGGGACAACATCGGGGCTTCTCAACCACATAGAGCGGACCCACGAAATGCAGGTGAGGCGAGCGGGTGAGGAGGACTCCTCTGCAGCTGCACCCGTGGAGCCACAGCACATGCAAAAAGGTGGGAAGGTGACCAGGAAAAGGAGGCATATAAGCCCTTCCCCTCCCCCGCCTCAAGTCTCACCGTGGAGACCCCCGGGATCCCAGAGGACGCCATGATCAAGGCCCTTCGGGCCAGTTTGCATCGCTGCACCCGGGGCCACGTGGAGGGGGTCCAGCGCTCCTGTGCCGACCTGGAGAAGTGCCTGGTGGCGGAGATGTAGGTGGTGCAGGCGGAGTGGCAGAGGGTGGTGGCATATGGACAGTATGTCTCCGCCGAGCTGCGCCGCATTCAGGTCTACCAACAGGCAGTCTCCAGGTGGCATAGCGAGCTGGCAGAGGTTTTGGAGTACGCCATGGACAATGACGTGGTGGACCCCTCCATGGTGGCCTCTGGCCTTCCAGATTGTGAGCTGCCCCAAGGCCTGTTGCATTTCCCCCAAATACCGGGGGAAAGGCCCAGTCAGAGACTGAGTCACTCTTAGCTTGTTTATAAGTTTCCTTTTCATGTTTGCTTTTGTTTTATTAAATGTTGTTGCTGCTGTTTTGTTTTTTTCTTGTTTTGTAAATAGTTTTATGTAAAGTTTTCAAATTTATTGTTATGAGCTTCGTTTTACATGTCCCCTCTTTTATGTCTGTGTGCTGAAGTTCTGGCTGGCAGGTGGTAGAATCTCATACAGCTACTAGATCCCTTCTAGCAGCACATGCCACCTCAAGTAGCATAGTAACC
>QEPC01011131.1:5085271-5100750 GCA_003113815.1 Sphenodon punctatus
ACACAGGGAGGGGTAAAAACAAAAAATAACACCTAAATCTATCTAATATAATCTAAATAAATGATAATATGGAGGTAAATGGGTTGGATGGGTGAAATAGGAGGAGGATGGCAGTGGATTAGGAATAGGAAGGAACAAAAACTGCTGGGAGAGGGAGCCTTCTGAAACACCTGCTGTCAGGAACAGTGACTAGCTCAGAAGATGTTGGGAAGGGGGGAGGCCAATGAGTTTTGTTTCTTGCTGCACCCGCCTCACCCCAAGCCCCATTGGCTCCATGCAGCCTAGCCCATGTCCAATCGCAGACTATGAAGCCAGTGGTCTGAGACGAAAAGGGATGGTGATTGGGCAGGCTGGCTGCTACTCCAAGCCTCTCCACCCCTGGTGCCTGGAAGTCTGCTCCTCTGCTGGCAACCCCTCCCTATCACGTTTTGCCTTCCTGTGACACATTTTTGCAACCCGAACTCAACCGAATGCGATCCGAACTGACCGAACCGTTTGGTCATTTTGGCATTTGGAATAGAGTTCGGTTTGGTCAGTTTGGGTTCGGGTTCGGTCATCCGAGCAGCCCGAGTTCGGGCCGAACTCCAAACTTCCGGACCGCTTTCGCCCATGCCTATGATTTATGTACCAGTACAGACACTTTACTGATAATAAATAATGCCTTTAAATGTTCAATAAAGCTTTAAAAACTGTTTTCCTGTGTGTTAATGTGTTTTTCTTTGTCCCATCTAGCACCCCCTCCCCCCTGGGATGGCAGACCTTTCCTCCTGGGGCCCCATCCCCTGGTTTGTGTTATTTCTCACCCTTTCAGATCCCTGTGCATTCCCTATTGACATTCCCAAGCTAGGCAGACATGGACCCTTGCTTTTTTCTGTTGGCAATCACAGACTACCGAGGTCAGAAAATGTCAATAACAAATGCAGTAATACAGTTATGGCCAGGTCCTCACCCACCCCACCCCCACCACCCTCAAGTGCAAGTGCTTCAAACCACCAGCCCCCTAAGTGACTTATTGGTATGCCATCAGTACGCCGATGACACACAACTTTACCTCTCTTTTTCTGTAGATCCAGACCCGGCAGTCTTGGTGCTCACCCAGTGCTTGGCAGCTGTGGAGGACTGGATGAGGGCGAGCCATCTGAGGCTGAATTCTGATAAGATGGAGGTGATGTTGGTGGGTAGGGCTGGGGGTGGTGGTGGCCCCCATAATCGATGGGGTCTGCACCCCTATGGCCACACAGGTCTGTAGCCTGGGGGTGCTCCTCGGCTCACAGCTCAGCCTGAATCTCCAGGTGGAGGCTGTGGTGAAGGGAGCATTTTGCCAATTACATCTGGTATGATGGCTGTGGCCATATGTTTTGGACTTGGATCTGGCCACCATCATCCATGCCTTTATCACCTCTAGACTAGACTACTGTAATGCACTCTACATGGGGCTGCACTTGGGGACCGTCCGGAGGTTGCAGCTGGTGCAGAATGTGGCAGCCCGTCTCTTCACGGGGACGGGTCACCGCGAGCACATTACACCGGTGCTCCATTCTCTGCACTAGCTGCCTATTATCTTTTGGGCCCAATTCAAGGTTCTGGTAATGACCTACAAAGCCCTAATCAGCCTGGGTCTGGCTTACCTGAGGGACCACCTCAGGCCCCGGATTGGATTGTGGCCCCTGCAGTTGGCCGGGGGCACCCGACTCGAAGTCCCCTAGCTTGCCTAGGTGGCCGCTCCTAGACTGTGGAACTCCCTTCTGATGGAGGCCTGCCTGGCCCTGGACCTCCTCTCTTTCCATAGTAGGGATGGGTGAACGCGGTTCAGAAGTTCGGAGTTCGACCCGAACTCGGCCTGTTCGGAAGACCGAACTCGAACACGAAAGCGAACATACCGAACACCGAACGGTGAAATGGCTGAACACTTCGGTCAGTTCGGATCGTGTTCGGGTGGCAAAAAAAGGTTCACTAGAAGGTCAAACATAACAGGGAGGTGTCAGTCACTGAGGAGCAGACTTCCAGGCACCAGGGGTGGAGAGGCTTGCAAGAAATGAAACTAATTATCTGCCTCCTCCCTTCCCAACACCTTCTGAGCTAGTCACTGTTCCTGAACAGCAGGCGTTGAGTAGGATTTTTAGATTGCTTTAAGTTTCATTTCAGTTTTTTACTGAAATGAAACTTAAACCATAAACTAAAACCTTATGTTATGCATTTCACTGTACAGACTCATTGAGTATGTATATATTTCACTACAGACTCCTCTTCTTTTTGTGATTCCCCCCCATCCCATATATATGGGATGTATATATATATATCCATATATATGGATATCTATCTATCTATCTATCCATATTATATATATATATAATATGGATATGGGATGGGGGGATAGATAGATAGATAGATAGATAGATAGATAGATAGATAGATAGTAGAGAGTTGTAGGAGTTAACTTAGTGATAGAGTTAGCATTAGTGATTTAGTTTTAGTGTTTGTAGGAATAGGCCTGTGTACTTATTAGATAATCCATTTAGTTCATAGCATTTAGAATAGTTAATAGCAGTTAGATTTAGTGTAGATAGATATGTATAATATTAGATTTTTTTTAAAAATACCCCATATAAAAACAAAAAAACCAAATAAAAAACAAAAGAAAACCATATAAAACCCAATAAAAAAACCAAAAACCATATGAAAAACAAAAA
This sequence comes from Sphenodon punctatus, assembly GCA_003113815.1. Taxonomy (NCBI): domain Eukaryota; kingdom Metazoa; phylum Chordata; class Lepidosauria; order Sphenodontia; family Sphenodontidae; genus Sphenodon; species Sphenodon punctatus. The sequence continues at coordinate 5,087,962 of QEPC01011131.1, forward strand.
AAGACCCATAACAACATTTCCCGAATGGCCGAATGGAACAGCTGAACAGCCTAACCAAGCCGCCGAACTGAACGGTTGAACCGAACAGCCGAACCCGAACTCGGCGAACTAGCTGAACTGCCTAACCGAACGCAGCCGAACCGAACGTGGATGAACCGAACGGACGAACCGAACGCAGCCGAACTGATTCGAACTGCCGAACTGGAACCGCGATCTGTTCGCCCATCCCTATTCCATAGACAGTGTAACACCTGGCTGTTCCTCTGGGCCTTTGGAGAGGGAGATGGGTAGGGCGAGGTGGGTTGGGGAGGGGAATTCTGCCCTTTTAGGTCTTTTTATATTTTTAAATGTTTTTAATTATATTTTATATGTGTTTGATTGATGTCTGTAAGCCATCTTGAGCTGCTCTCGAGCAGGAGGGGACAGGGTATAAAACTAGTTAAATAAATAAATAAATAAATAAATACTGCCATTTTCCACACACCCCATGTGCCCTCCTTCAAGTGCAAGTGCATGGCCAGAGAACTTCCCACTCTCTGTTTTCAGCACACCCACCACCTCTCTTCCCTTGCAACCACCTGCAATGTCATACCGCCATACATTCCCCACTCCCCCAAGCTTGGTTTCTCTATGGGGTTGAATGTTGAGGAAACCAGGGTGCTCAGGTGGGGTGATGTGAACTGCCGAAGGGGGTTGGGGATTGGCGTCTGCCCCTCACTAACAATTGTGTTCGTAGCAGCTCCTTGTGGGAGAAGGGAGGTCTGGAACTGGAGAGTCCAGGACAACAGATTTCCCATCTCCTTGCTTGCCTTCTCCAGCATGCTGTCCAGGCATTCCAACTACTGTCAGAGGTGGGCTTCATTGCATATACTCCTGCTGACGGTCCAGACAGGCCTCAACAGCAAAGTCATTGCGTTCTGTGACATTCTGCCACAGAAGCTGCCTGTGCTTCTGGGCATGCCCTGAATAGTGTCCCAGATCTTGTTGCATGGTCTCCCCAAGCAGAACCAAATCCTCCCTGCACTACCGATTGCAGACCTGCAGGCCCTGGTTCTGCTGGGTGCTTGTGACTGGGCATCCCGTCTGCATCCGTTGCACTGGCAGACCTGTAGCAAGGCAACAAGGAATGCCAATAGTTCTTCAGACCATCTTACCTACCTTCCTGCCCTGTTGTTTCAGCCCCCCGCCCTTCCCTCCCAATGTAACGACCCTCTGTCCACACTACGGGAAATGGTAATGAGTACCTGAGATAGGTTGCTGTGGAGGTTGCTGCAGCAGGATCGGAGCAGCACAAGGTTCTCCTGCAATCACTGTTAAAAAGTGAAGCACCACCATTACCACCCTCACACCTTCCGTCTATGTCCACCATTTTGGCTTCCATCCTGCCCCCAAGCCCATCATCCTACCATGGTGACTCTCGCCCTCCAGCCTGCAGGCTCGCCATGGTGGATTTCCACCCACACCATTCAACTCCAGTGCTGTTGTGTCTGGGGGAGTATCCTGCTGCTCCGCAGTGCTCCCCTGGCCACCTGTGAACCCGTAAAGAAAAAACAAAACACATAATTAGATAGTAACAAACGGAAGCATTTATCATGCAGTTGTGCATATGCAGCCTCCCCCAGGTGCATTAACTTACTTTTCTCCTCCACCTCCTCTATAAACATGGCATCCAGGTCCCTTGTTCCCTCCACAAGCACCTCCAGCCATCTCAGGTGACAAAACGTCACGGGCAGGGATTTGCAACAGAGGAGTCTGTGACAAAATGCTTCCCATGCTGCCTCCTAAATCCACTCTGACCCTGCAGCAGAGGGAATCCATCATGCCCACTCGCTCCAGGGACACATGACAGCATGTGCCATAGGCACAGCAAGGACATTGGGAGGAGAGGGACTCATCACAGCTGCCCACACAGCACCCAGAAATCAGAGCGGAAGAAGGCTCTGAAATGTAACTGTACTGTCTATGCGGCTGAATCCCCCATTTGTCTCAGCTCTCTACACAGATACAATCCCCTCTGGAAATTTACATCCCAGTCAATTAATTAGAAAACGGATGCGCTAGCAGAGGCATTCTCCTCTCAGTCAGAGTTCCCCAAGGCGCTATAATGCAACTGCGCTGCACCATGGGCTTGATGCAGTCCTTCTTGCAATCATTATACTGGCATAACTGTTCACACTTATACTGGATTAAGGTTTTATGCCAGATCAAGTCGGATCATCTAAACACTTATTCTGGAATAACAACACTATTACTGTGCTCGCCATTTAAAAACAGCTTCTTACTCTGCTCCACCGTTCACACTTAATTTCCTTTTCAATGTCCCCTGTTCCCCACACAGCTTCTGCCCACCCCACTGGGCTTCTGCCTGCCCTAGGTGCTGTGAGGAGGGGCACAAGTTGAGGGGAAGGGGACGGGAACTCACTCTGTCTCCAGTATGTAAACCTTTTCTGGCTGCCTCAGCCTCACAGAACTCACTAAAGAATGCCCCCTTCCTTAACTCCTGCCACTGGCTGTGACAGAGCACAGCAGCCTGCCCCGCTAAGCCACCCTCTCCCTCCATTGACTCCATTCATGTCAATTGAACCTCTCCGCTCACTGGACACTTATTCTACCAGACAGCAAATGCCTGCATTTTCCTCAGCTATGTTGAATTATAGTACGTTACAGAGTTATGGTACAGGCGGTGTCATACATTAGTCAAAATTATACCATAAATGTTTTCAGCTCAGACTGACAATTAAACACTCAGTCTTTGCACTTGTGGAAATGACTACACCAGGTGAAAGGCAATGGAGAATCAGCACCTTGGGCAAACCTCATTCAAATCATTTACACTCTATTTTAAATGCAGGAGCAAAGTTGTAAACAGCATTGCTCAATTCTGCAGTTTGGTGTGACCGTTGCTTATCAGGTCAATGGGCTTTGTATGCAGATATTCTATTCTACCTGCTGTCTTCTAGGGCTCTGATCATCACCGTAGTAACTGAGCTTCTTCCAATAATGTATCAGACTCCACAACTAACATATGTCACATGATCATTTTATGGCCCAAGTTACCATGGTATCAGAAAGCATCATATTTCAATGTATTTATTCTTACAGGCCACTGGGAGATAAGGACGGGCTGATTATTCCCATTTTGCAGATGGAGAACTAAGACATGAAGGGGCAGAGGGTTTAGAGTTGAAGTCAGAATTTCTCCTGTTCCAAGTTACAAATGGGCCAAAACGATAAAAACAAATCTAAAAAAAAACAGTTTGCACATGCGCAAATGGCCCTAGCAGAATTCTGAGCAGAATTTTGCTAGGCCATTCTCATTTCATGGAAAAGTTCAGTGAAATCAGAATGGCCTTTTTGAACCAGGCCTAAGAGGGGTAGAATTTCAAAAGCAAAAATTATACTAAGTGCCATTCTTGCTTCAGAAATATCTACCCCAAGTCACTTGCCCAAGGTTACACAGGGGCTTTGTGGCAGATCATGACCCTGGGTCTCCTGAACCCACATCAACACCCTAGCCTTTGGACTATCCTTACTTTCTATATGCAAATGATTTATGGCACCACAGACTCCTACTGAGTGAAGCCAACGCTTGCTTTCACTTCTACTCTCATCTCATGATGTCAAACAAGATAGTACATTTTCTCTGAACACATCAGTGCAACTCAAACTTACATGTAAGAGAGCAAGGTATAGGGTAAACCAGGAGCAGAGAACCTCAGGTGCCAGAGCCCAATGTGGCCCTCAGCTTGTTTTCATTTTGCCCCATTCCAGTTTCTGAATTTGTCCTCTGGATCCAGTTCCTATCCCAAACTCTGAAAGACGAAGGCCGCTTTTAGACGTGCAGCGGGGATCAGGCGCGGGAGCGGCAAAACAGCCGCAGCGCTGTTTTAGACGAACCGGAAGTTGTGCGTGTGGTCAGCGGCCACGCATTCTTTGCTGACCGCGATCAAACCAGCCTGATTTCTCTGGGGGGACATACGTGGCCGGAAAAGAATGCACGGTCGCCAATCACGTGCACAACTTCCGCTTTCGGTTCATCTAAAGCAGCGCCATGGCTGTTTCGCCGCTCCCGCGCCTGATCCAAGTGCACGTCTAAAAACGCCCTGAGATCAGACTAAGTGAGGAAAGATGAGGATGAGCACACAAAAGCAGGGGACACATCCATGGCACAGATCCATGATCTGGATCCTTCTCTAACTGAGAACATCCTTTATACCCCCACCTGCAACTTTTTTGAAGCCCTCAGAGCTTGGACTAATATTCAGCATGGCCCCAGGGAGGGGAAAAGTTCTCCACCTCTGGTACATCATAAGTGCAACTACAGTACCCTTTAAAATTAAATATGTTCCTCTCCTCCCCTAGGTATTTTAGCTGTGGTTGCACCATGAGGCAAATACTAGTAACCTGCTTCAGGTCTTTAATACAGAATGCTGTAGTGTTTTTGACATGGATACACTTTGTTTGGAGGGAATGATAGATACAAAAGCAAAATCATATTGGCAAATCAGCTGTACCATCTGGCTGGTACCACACCTCCATGCTACTGTTTTGGGGAGGGGAAGAAGACACCATTAACTGTAACTGTGCACACTGCAGGAACTCCACTGCCAGAATGCTTTGGCCCTCTTGGGCCAGATTTTCCAAAGAGGTTAGGTCTCATTTAACCCAGCAGGATCAGCTCTTCTGATAATCTGGCCACAAGCCACCTAATGGGAGTTGTTAGGTGCTCAGATCACTTGAAGATGTGACCTGTAATGTAGCATGAAAGGTATATTTGCCATCTGTGGTGGTTGTTTTATCTTTAAGATCTAAACTATCAGTTTCTACCAGTTATGCCTTGAAGTGGCAACTCTGATCTTCTAGAGAGGAAGAGAGGTTGATTGTGTTGAAGCATCTCAAGCTTTATTCGAATACATACAGAATTAATACATATGCTGCATTGTCCAATAAAATCCCCAAAGCATAGCAATAACAGAAATACACACGATTCACAAACTCCTGTCAGCTATTTATAGACGGCAAACATTGGCATTAGATGATATAGTGCATAAAGACTTGTCAGGGATGGAGGCAGACCTTTTTGAAGAGGAAAGCCCAATAACTATTTCAGATAACATCTAGCACGTAATTCAGTTAGCATGAAAGACTGGACTCTCCAAGGGACAAAAACTATGGTCTTTTGTATTACTTACAGTGGGATTAATGTATCAATGACCCAGAGAATTATAGGCAAGGTAACTCTGTCTAACTGCAACCAAGCCAAGCACGTGCACCTGAGACTTTGCATCCGCTTGAATGTTTTTATCCCTTGTCTCTCCCTATGTCCCCTATCCCTGTCTTCCCCCTCCGTGCCTATTAGATTGTAAGCCATAGGCAGGTACCGCGTCTATCTCATTGTTCTGTAAAGTGTCAGGTACACAGCTGGCGCTATACAAATGCTAATAAATAATAATAATAATAATATTAATCATAATAGTTAATTAATAACCTGACTTCGGTACCTGGAACAATTTTTGAACAAATTATTAAAAAAGCAATTTCTAAGCAATTTGAGGAAAATGGAGTGATAACCATTAACTAGTAACCAATATGAATTTGTCAAGAACAATTCATGCCAGACCAATCTAGTTATCCTTCTCTGGCCAAGTTACTAGCTTGGTTGACAAGAGGAATGCAGGAGACATAACATACGTCAACTTCAGCAAGGCTTTTCACACTGTCCCACTCAGCAAGTACTAATAAATGGATCGATATCATTTGTGAACAGATTAAACAAGAATGGCACTAGAATTCAGCCATGTCTGACCCCTCTTTGAGTAAGAAATCTGGAGGTCAACCTCAGACCCCATCTAACTTGGGCCCAATAATCTCTATGGTAGGCTTCCAAAAGGTGTAATAAAGTGGGATAAATTCCCATATGTGCCAATTTTACCCAAAGGAGTTGTCTATCTACCGAACCAAAGGTAGCTGATAGGTCAACAAATAGTACATACATGGCAGATTTCTTTGTGACAACATATTTATGCCTTAAGAATTGTAATGTAAACAAATGATCTATGGTGGTGCATCCTTTCTGGAACCCTGCTTGATGTTCATATAGGATAGCATTACTCTCTAGCCACTCTGTCAGATGGTTAAGTAAATGACAGCCAAATAATTTTGTTGAGCAATTTATCAGACTAATGGCCAGGTCTAGTCCTCTTCAACATCTTCTTTAATACTTTAGAGGAGGGAGTAGAGAGTATTCTCATCAAATTTGCAGACAACACAAAATTGGTAAGGGTTGCAAACACCCTGCAAGACAAGAGAAAAATACAGAATGATCTAGATAAACTAGAGACCTAAGCTGAAAGAAACAAAATGAAATTTAACAAAGAAAAATGCAAATTATTGCACAGAGGAACAAAAAACCAGAAGCACAAATATAAAATTGGGGATAAATAGCTAGGATCAAAACAACTGTTCTATTTTTATGAACAGTTGTTTGATATTTTGATTAGTCAAAATATTTTTAAGAGGCCATGTGCATACACAAATGGCTACCAGGACATTTTGTACATGCTCACAATGACGCTGGCCTTATCCAAAATGGCAGCACCAGCAGCATCACCATTTGGGGTATGGACAGCACCAATATGCATGTGAAAACATCTCGGTGGCTATTTTGCACATGTGTAATGGTCTTTAAAAAATAAATAAATAAAAAAATCACCCAGTCCAATCTGAAATCAGAATAAACGATTGGAATCAGGTGAAATTCAAGTTTCAGCCCTAGCTAGAAATTAGCACTGGAGAAAAAGATCTGGGAGTTATGGTGGATCATAAACTGAACATGACTCAGCAATGTGACATTGTTGCAAATAAAGGCAAAAGCTATTTGGGGCTGCATTAACAGGTGTATTATATCCAAGATGCATGAAGTGGTGCTGCTTTATTTGGTGAGATCTCACCTGGAGTGTGTCCAGTTCTGGCCCCACACTTCAAGAAGGATGTAGAAAAATTGGAGAAGATTCAGAGGGAGAGCAACTAATATAATAAAGGGGCTATATTCGGCCTCAGGAACTAAAGATCTTTTAAAATGAGCTGTGGCAGACGGGGCGGTCCGTGGGCATGCTGCTGCGGGGTGGTGTGGGGGAGCGGGTGCACATGGGCATATACCCATCCCTACACTTGAAGCAACCTGCATTGCCACTACTTGCTCTGTGTGTGGGGTGTGGGTGGAGATGAGTGGGACACAGAAGCATGCACCCATGCCCCCCGACATTTACACAGGATGCTCTCCGGCATTGATGATGAGTGTCCATATGGTGGAGTGTCTCGTGTAAAAAGGGCCTAAGACAGCAGCCTCCACATTTCTAAAAGTATCCCACAAAGAAGATGGTGAAAATTTGTTCACCACTGTTACAGAAGGCAGAACAAGAGGGAATAGACTTAAATTGCAGTGATGTAGGTTTTGGTTAAATACTGTGAAAAACTTCCTAACTGTGAGAACTGTTGGGCATGGAATAAGCTGCACAGGGCGGATGTAATATCATCTTCCTTGGAAGTTTTCAAAACCTGACTGGACAAGAGTCTGTCCTTGATGCTACAGACAGGGTTATCCTATCATGGGGAGGGACTGAACTAGATGACCCTTGAGGTCACTTCCAACCTTAGAATTCTAAACACAATAAGTCTTTTCATTGGCCATATAATCACAGACACATTTTACTTAATGATCACTAGGGATGTGCGAACGTGGTTTGGCTGGTCAGAGTTCTGACCTAACTCAGTCTGTTCAGATGACCAAACTGAACATCCGAACCGAACTCGAAAATGACCAAACAGTTCGGTCATGTTCGGGTGAGTTTGGATGAGTTCGGGGCGGGAAAAATGTGACAGGAAGGGGGAGGCAGCTGAGGAGCAGATTTCCTGGCACCAGGGGTGGAGACCAGGGGTGGTCTCAGGACCAAATGATACCGAAAAAAACCTTTGAATTTGGTATCGACATCGATACCGATAGTGGTATTTTGAATATTCGGCAATGTTCGGCTGGACTGAACTCCGCCAAACCAAACAGTCGAACTCTAACTCGGTTTTCGATCCAAACAGCCGAACATCCGAACCGCATTCTGTTCACACATCCCCAATGATCACATCTAACATTATTCCAACTCTGTTGATAAGCAAACATGTACTTTTTGTTACAACCTACATTTCTTGTCTTTTAGTGGCTTTTTATCGTGTCAAACCTTTTGCTCATCTACTACAACTATAAACATACCAAACATAGACCAAACATTTCATAAAATATATTGCATGATCAACATTATGATATATGGGGATGTTGCTGTTGTCAGTGCAGTTTTAATAATGCTTCATAGCTCAGTTTAAAGGTTACAGCCAATATGCTAGGCACTAAAAAATCATAGAATATGGCCCTTATCTTAAAGAGCTTTCCACTTAATTGTATGTCCAGAGTCAGCAGGTGGGTACAACAGAAGACATGGGGAGCAAAAGGAAACTATGAGAAAATAATGGACTGCATGGCAGACAGTGTATCTGTACACCAGTCGCCTAAACAATGTTTTGGTGCCAGCATAATCAAGTGGATAACGTGTTGGAATTGGACCTGGAAAATCAGGGTTCTAATCCTGTCTTAGCCATGAACTCATTGTGTGGCCTTGGGCAAGTCACTATGGGTGTTAACAAAAATGGCGGTGACCCGCTTCAACCCGCTTGAATTCACTTTGGCACGCGGGCTGAAACAGTCATCTTTGTTAAGGGCCATCCAGATCGTTGGCCCAGGTTTTTGTGGGCTAGCTGCCAATACACCTTGGAAATGGCCTGCCAAGCTGGACTGAAGTGAACTAGCCCATCTGGTAGCCAGCTCTTCCCAGATGGGTCTGGAGTGACCACCATGACAGGAAGCCATGGTGGCGTCATTGTCTGGCATAGCTGCCCATCATGAGGAAGGCCGCTGGGTGCAGCGTGGGTATGAGGCCGGCCTCCCTATACCCCCCAGCTGCCCGACCCAGCCATGTAAATGTTGGTTCCACAGCCAGACCCAATCCTGACCAGGAAGCAAGCGGCTTCCTGGTCCGGATCAGTTTGTGACAACAGTGCTCTGCCATAACATACGTTATTACCCTCTCTCTCATCCTCAGTTACTCATCTGTAAAATGGGGGAAATAATGATCAGGATTATTGTGAAGGTGAGGTAAGGATTGTAAAGCACTTTTAATATAAAAGTGCTCTATAAATAATAGATAATAATGAATGAGTTCCTTTAAAAACACGTCTCTGATTCATGGTGTTAAGCCGTTTTTTAAATATCTGCCACTGAGCTTTAAAAACACAAAACAAAAAACCCCCACCAAATAAATGGCCCCACACCGTTAAATTGACACTTTTTTGGTCCCCTATTGAAGAACTGATTAACATCATTTCAGAGAAGAGTCGACTGATTTAAACAACAACTTGCAGGGCTTTAGAGTGTGGGAACATCTTCATTGTGTGTTGCTAATGTATTTCTAATTAATGCTATGTGTGTTTCTTTACAAGATTCTTTTTAACACTATGCAATGCATTGCATTGCTTGAAATATAACTTCCTAGAGCTGTTTGCTAGGATTCATTTTTTGGTGAGTGGATGATTTATGATTGCCCTTATAAAGACGCTTTCCCCCTATCCTCACTTCACATTCTTTTGCTGAGTCATAAACTCTTGGCAAAGGTCCTCAGAGTGGGAGGGTTTTTCTGCATGCATGTAATTTCTGTTTGTTATTAACACACTTTATGTTTCTCTAAGTCTCATCACAGGAGGCAGAAATTCCTGGAAATATATGTAAAAATTACATGTCCATCAGTGCCTGAATATATCCAGCACCCCTTAGATCATTACTACAGATTGTGCTGCCTTGTTATTTTCTAGTTGTATGGGGAAACAAATGAAACACAAGTTAAAAAAATGGTTGAAAATGTATGTTGAGGGGATTATTTTCTAGGCACAAGCTCTGTATAATAATCAGAAATCCTTGTAATCAATTGTACTGTCAAATGTTTGTTTGAGCTTGAAAGTTTTCCCTTACTAAGTTACAGGAACACTCTGCTTTGAGTGAAGTTAAATAAAGATTGAGATGATTACGTTGTTTAATATTGATATATAAATGAAACCTGGTTTCTAATTCCCAGCATCAAAACTAAACAGTGCAGAAAACAAATGTGAAATGAGAAAGATAAAAGGAAGCTAGGGTTTGAGGGTTTGTTTGTTTTTTTGTTTTTTTTAAAGGAGAGAAGCATCAGCAATTGTTGCAACTCAAACAGCCTTGCAAATATACCATCATTACCATCTGGCTCAGAGTTTCCCATGCTGCTTTGCAAGCAGGCAAGATAAATAAGCATGTGGGCTGTGCACTGGCGTGACAGATCTTGGCTTTTCTAATAGTCAAAGGAATCAAAGCTTTGAACTGGAGTAACTGAGTCAAGGAAAAGAGACATCTATTTCCAGTTTCCGCAATGCTCTCTGCTGTAACTAAGGGTGAAAACAGACATGACGCTAACCACCCTTTAACCACCCTTGGTGGTCATTTATGCATGTTTCAGGGCTGCATAGGGCACCAATACAGCCCTGCAACATGCATAAATAACCACCAAGGGTGGTTAAAGGGTGGTTAGTGTCATGTCTGTTTTCACCCTATGTCACTGTTTTCATCAGTTGTTGAGGAGGGGAAGGGTTGGGGAAAAGAGTAGCAAGCAAAGAGAAAGAAAAACCCTCCAGAATGTCTATTGCGTTCTGTCACTGGTTTGTGTAATCAATACAAATGTCCCCTAACTTTTTTCTCTGCCTGTTCAATTACTAGTCTCTCTCTTTCACGTAAAGACATTCAAATAGTCATACTGGATCCAGATATACTCTCTCATTCAAGCTTTAAAGCTAACGGGTATCATTACCATCATCTTCTTCACCAGTATCATTCACTATCTGGGAGAAATCTTGGTCACCAATGGGGCAAGGAGGAGAAGGTCTAAATTCAATAAGTTTAAGATGTTATCTCCCTGAGGAGTTCAGAATTTTCAATCAATGTTGCTTTCTGAAGGAGTCATGGTCTTATAATCGAAGCAATTTCCAATTTGCTCAGTGCTATTGCAATATTTACCATATTTACCTTCATGAGATCCCAAAACACCACAATAACAGGTATTATATTTATACCTTTAATGTACCAACTTATTACTACTATTCGTAGTAGCAGTAATAGTCATGGTATTATTATGACAGTGCCTTGGGCCCTGGTCAAATCCTTCCATTAATAATTATGCTTGTGCCACTAGGTAACACTGTACGTTCATTGTCTTCCTGGTGCCACCTTCCCCATTATTTAGGGGGATTAACTCCCTCTTCCGGCTGGGGCTCCCTCCTGCAGCTCTTTCCTTCAGTACCAAGGACAGCTCCTAGCAGGCGCCTGCTTTGTCTAAACTTCCTTCTCTCTGGTCAGCCTGTAGCAAACTGCCAAGGTTCCAAACACTGCTCATTTTATAGCTCTAGGAAGGGGTAGGCAAAGAGTGAGGAGTAGGTTACCTTGGGGTCACCCATGATCCATCAGCCCTCTCTCCGCACAAGTGACTCATCACTACCGGATGTCCTGCTGGGTTCAGTCAATTGATATTCTTAGCACTGCAGGGAGGGGCCCATACCCAGCCCTGTTGGGAGGTGTAGTTACCAAAATCCTTGGGTTTCCCCCATCCCAAGGGCTGGAAGCCAAGACCTGGTGTATCCTCCATTCCTGTATAATACAGCTGGAAGGGGAGCCAGGACCATGGGAAATTCCCCATTCCTGCATCAGGCAAGAGGTGGAGAAGTAGAATTTTGGGAAATCCTTCCCAAGCACTGCAGGGAACAGAGGAAGGCAAGTTCTTAGTGACTCTATTTCCTGTAAGAAGAGGAGGGAACCAGGGCTGCAAAGAACCCCTTATCCTCCATGGTGCAGCATTGAGGGAACTGGGGCATGGGGCCTTCCTCACTCTTCAGCGGGCTCACAGAAGCATCTATGAGCCCCTGATCCCCTCCCTCATTGTACCCCCCAGTAGGAAACAGCAGTAACAGACAGGGTGCCGGATGGTCTCATCACTGCTCCTTCAGAGACTCTTTTTATGTGAGCCTTAGTACAGACAGACAGCAATATGCCCATCCATCAGTCCACCCCTCACTGTTAACTGTAGTCACTCTCATGCACGCTCTCTCTCTCAAACACACAAAGAGGGGCATAGCTACCATTGGACAAACAGCGACATTTGCCCCGGGGCCTGTACTGGCTGGGGGTTCAATATACAAGGTAGCTAAGCCACCCTTCCCTCCCCTTTTTTTCCTTTCTTTTTTAAAAAATTGACACCTGAGCTGGTTGGGAGTCCCTGCAGCTGCTGCATGAGCCCCTTCCCGCTCTGTACCTGCGGTTGCAACATTGGAACAATGTTGCAACTACAGTCAGGGAGGGGTCCCATGCAGAAGTATGCATCAGGCCAGGCCAGGCCACACTCAAGCCTCGCAGCTTGGCTCACCCTGGGTACTTTCAGACGTTACGGGCGGCCGGTTCACCACAGCGAACCACCAGGGGGGGCGAACAGTGCAACCACGCCCGGGGGTTGGAAAACGACCCAAACAGACGTGCCGGGAACGGGACCACGGGCCGGAACCGGGCCGCACCATCGCGGGCCATGGCAGCACAACAGACGTGCAGCCGAACCCCCGCCGGGCGCTAAACCCCCACAAGGCACCGGGCAGGGGCGGGACACAGACATGGCCGCCTGAGGG
>QEPC01011131.1:5100850-5164765 GCA_003113815.1 Sphenodon punctatus
GGACCTTCCCCCGGCTAGCCCGGGAAGCGTGGTTGAACCTGACCCCATGTGGGTATTGAGCGTGATGAACATCTGGCGCACGCCGTTCAGACGTTCAGGGCCCTTTGGCCCCGCGGGGGGGTTGAGCGTGGTTCAGTGTGGTTCACCGTGATCTCGTAACGTCTGAAATCACCCCCAGTCTGCCGCATCATGGAGGAGGAGCCCTCCCCACTGGTATGGACAGGGCTGGCTTGAGGGAGGTCAACCTGAGTGGGAAGGTGCCTGGTGGCAGCTCCACTGAGTGTAACCACCACTGGGCACCTTCCTGCTCCAGCACTCCCTGCATCAAGCTGGCCTAGCCTGCCCCGACCCACCTGAGCAGGACCCGGCCTCCAGGGCTGGTCAGGTGGGCTGGGGCAGCAATGGCACTGCTGCTGCTGGCCGCGCTTTGCCCCAGTGTGCGGGTGGTGAGCCACAAGGGACAGAGTGCACCATGGGACCAGCTTGCTGCCGGCTCAGAAGATGGATGGGCCCAGCAGCAGGCCACCAGCAGTACTCCACAGACTCTGCGGAGAGCAAGTATGTCCCGAGCACCAGCAGCCCAGCACCCCTAGGCCGACTGAGATGGGAGAAGCCCCTAGGACAGCCTGGGGCTTCACCACTAGCAGGAAAAAAAAGGAGAGGGACACGGACATTTCTTGTCCCTGGACCCATCCCAAGCTAGCTACACCCCTGCACATGCATGCACATACACATACACACACACACACACGCGCACACAGGCTGTGTTCACTCTCGTTCTGTTTTCTAGAAGCAAATAATGCACATCCAGATCCAGGCAAGTGCAGACTGTGTAAACATACAGGATCCCCCAAGGGATGAGGGTTCAACAGGGTCTATGTATAAACTTGAAACAGCAACACAAACATGAGAAGATCCTCAAACACAGGGAGCTCTGGGCTATGGAGAACCTGCAGCAATATAGGAGCCCCCCACCCCAACCCATGGACTCCTTTCATACACCAGAGGCAACAACACATGCATAACATATAGGTCCACAGGGCCAGCTGAAGGGGATGCTGTTTAACTGAACATAAAACATTAATTTCTGTAACATTTTTCTTTTTCTAGTGAGTGTTTCAATGTGTGCCCATTATACATTCCTATGCTAGGAGGGGACCCACACACCACCAATTCGCATGGAGCCCTGGCTTCCTGGAATCTATCACTGAAATGATGCATGCCCTGCTGATTTTCACTCTGCAGCAGAGTAATTCCTTCAAGAGGTATCCTTTTAGACATATGAAGCATCAGATCATAAGAGAAAAGCAATAATGCCTGCATGCACAGTTTGGAGGAATGGCACTGTATGCTAAAGACAGAACAGAGACTGGGAATAAAGCAAACACTGTGTAAACAAACTAAAGTGCAACAGAGGGTGTTAATAGAAATTATGGCAAAGCACCACCATTACAACCCAGCCCTAATCAGGAAGCTGCTGCCGACATGATCTGGACCAGGAGGGCAGCACAACAAACATGCCAGTGGCTAGCTGGACCGCTGGGGAGACATACAAACATGGTCACCCATCCTCGCGCTGCGCCCAGTGCCCTGCCCCCCACCATGATGAACAGCGATGGCAGACTCATTCTAGGCCAGCAGGAACAAACATGTGAACATGCTCTTGCCTGTTTTGACGTGATTGGGCGGACCTTAGTCCAGCCTGTGACCCCAGAGGTCTCCGGAATCATAGCCCAGTTTAGCCGCCAACATGACCTGGGGCAATCCCAGGCTAACATCTAGTGGCACCTGCACACATGTGCAGGCCAGGTTCAAGCCTAAGCATGACAGAGCTGGCCAAGGCAGTCCATCATCATATTTGTTACCACCCAGAGAAGCTCTATGGACAGGAGTTCCAGCACAGGGTGTTTTCAGACATGACAGGGCTGGTTGGCCCCGTCATGAAAACAATAAAGTCATCCCCCACCGGGATGACCCCGTCGCGCCCTAACAGATGTGCCTGGGGATCCCGGCAGGGAATTGGGGAGGGGGAGGGGCCGCATGGAGCAACGTGCGGCCGCACGGCCCCACCCCTCCACGCTCCCCACCACCCGCCCTCTGGGGAGACGGGCGGATGGTGGGGCCAATGCCTCCGCAGCGTCTGGCCGAATCCCCCATGGCCCAGAGTCCCGCTGGTGCTTCTGGGCCATGGCGACTGACCAGACGTTACTTTTGATTGATCCCCGCCAGGGATCACTTTCACCACACTTCCCGGGGAATTGGTGCAGGTAGCCCGGGAAGCTTGGTTGAAACTGACCCCATGTGGGGATTGAGTGTGGCGAACATCTGGCAGCCGCCAAACAGACGTGTGAGTCACAGGGTGATTTCAGACGTTACGGGGCCCTTTGGCCCCGTACCGAAACCACCGGCTTCGTTCCCCACTGGGGTCACCCCGTAACGCCACAACAGACATGCCGGGGGGATCCCGGCGGGGAAAGTGGGAGGGGCCGGGGCCACGTGGCGCAACGTGCAGCCGCACGGCCCCGCCCCCTCCACGCCCCCCGCCGCCCGCCCTCCGAGGAGACGGGCAGGCGGCAGGGCCATTGGGGCCGCCGCATCAGGCCGAAAGCGCCGTGGCCCGGGATCCCGCCAGGGATCCCGGGCCGTGGCGTGCGGCCAGACGTGACTTTTCGTTGGTCCCGGCCCGGGGTCCATTTGACCACGCTTCCCGGGACCTTCCCCCGGCTAGCCCGGGAAGCGTGGTTCAAACAGACCCCATGGGGGGATTCACCATGGCGAACATCTGGCGCCCCGCAAACAGACGTTCGAGACACGGTGACCACAGGTGGGTATTCACCGTGATCTCGTAACATCTGAAGACACCCACAGTGACCACAGGTGGGTATTCACTGTGGTTCACTGTGATCTCGTAACGTCTGAAAATACCCATAAACAGAAGGATCCTAGCAGCAGGGTTTTACTATCAATCACCTGACCAGGGTAATGTCAGTGAGTATGAAATGCTAACGGAGATCAGGGTGGGCAGCAAACATAATAGTAATGGGTGATTTCAATTACCCTCATTTGTCTGAATGTTTGTCACCTTAGCATGATAGAGACAAGAATAAACGAATTTTTAGACAACATGAGTGCTTCTAAGAGAAGCTCTTCTTGGGACCCACAAAAGCAGAGGCTACTCTGATTTAATTCTGAGTGGAGCACAGGATCTGGGGTCCAACATTAGCAGAGATGCTTGACAACAGCAAAATATTATAATTAAATTCATCATACTTGTGGGGGGGGATGCCCCTCAAATTTCAAAAATATTTTTAAAATCCTATCAATATTCATCTTCCCCAAACAATAAGAAAAATGACCTTAATTAAAAGGAAATTAAAGGGAGAAGTTACAAGTATAAGGGCCATGGTTTGCAATGGTGGTGGCATGTCTAAATGCCATCTGTGCAACTTTTCTAAAAATGGATGATTTAAATCTGCGTGCACGGTGGCACATTTAAAAATGCACTAAAATGCCTGCAAGAAGCGTGAAGGCTATTTAAAAGTACCATTCAAGGATTCAGAGAAAAGGTGTAGTTTGAAACATAGAAGTCAGTAAGATGCCGTACAGAATGCCAGCATGGCTGAACAGTAAAAGTCAAGGAGGTTATTAGAGGCAAAAAGATGACATTTAAAGAGTGGATGAGTAGTGGAAAAAACATAAATATTGAAAATAAATGTAAAACAGGACAAGAGGACAAAGCAGGAGAAGAAGAAATTTGAGGAACAACTTGCTAAAGAAAAAAAGTTTATATATATATATATATATATATATGTTAAACGTACATCTGAAGCAGGAAGACATTTCTTTCCCCTTTTCTGTGTTCTTCCACATCTGTTGTCATGTCTCTTTTCCCCTTAACTTCTCCTTTCCTAAACCCTATATCTAGTATATTATATGCTCAGGAAAAGACTCTGATGGAATATCCATGATGACGGTGTGGTATAACACAACAGCCATGAAACACAAGAGCAACTCTAAATGGATTTCAAAACCAGAAACAGTTTTATTTATTTATTTTTATTTATATATAATTTTATATCCTGCCTCTCCCACCCAAGGTGGCTAACAAAACATAAAAATATTAAATACAAAATGTAAAATACAATAATAAATATCAAGTGTTAACAGTACAAATGGGGAAAGTAAAATAAAATACATTTAAAACCCCAACCACCCTATCCCTCATTCCCCCTCCCTTCACCATCTCCCTTGCCAAAAGCCTGCTGGAACAGCCAGGTCTTGTATAGTCATTGAAAGGAAGAGAGGTCCGGGGCCATTCATGCCTCTGCTGTGAGGGAATTCCACAGCCTAGGTGGGGCCACCGAGAACACCCTCTCCACAGTCGTCCCCCGAAGAACACAGGGGATCTCAATAAGAGCATTCCCAGATGACCTCGGGGCCGATCCAGAGCCCAGGGGGTGAGGCGGTCCTGCAGGTAGGCAGGGCCTAGGCCATATAGGACTTTATAGGTAAGCACCAGCACATTGAATCGAGCTCACAACTCTATAGACAGCCAGTGCAACAAATGGAGCACTGGTGTAATGTGCTCAGGGTGAACCGTCCCAGTCAAGAGATGGGTTGCATAACTGCATTAGCTGCAGTCTCCGAACCAAAGTCCAGTTTAGACGTGATGCAAGCATGGATAATGGTAGCCATGTTGCAGTCCAAGATGTATGGCTGAAGCCACCACACCAGATGAAGCTGGTGAAATGCGATCCTTGGTACAGCCCTCACCTTGACATCCAGGTGGAGCTGGGAATCATAGAGCATTCCCAGACTACGAACCTGGAGGACCAGCTGGGAGAAAACCCCATCAATGATGGGGGATGCCACTCCCATTGCCCTACAAACCAGCATCACTTCCATCTTGTCAGAATTGAGCTTCAGCTGGCTCGCCTTCATCCAGTCCCCCACAGCCAACAGACACTGAGTATGCACCAAAACTGTCAGGTCTGGGTCGAATGAAAAGGAGAGGTAGAGTTGGGTGCAAACCCTCTCACGACCTCACCCAATGGCTGCATATACACATTGAACAGGAGAAGGAACAGAATAGAACCTTGTGGGACTCCACACGAGAGGTCCTGGGGAGAGGATGAACAATCCCTGAGCACCAGCTGTTGAGTTCTCCAGACCAGAAAAGAGCGGAACCATTCAAGAACAATCCTGGCCACTCCAGCTCAGTCCTGCAAGCGGGTCAACAGCATCTCATAATCAACAGTATCAAATGCAGCCAACAGATCTAATAGAATCAGCAGGGTCTCCAGACCCTGATATAACTCATGGCGGAGGTCATCGACCAAATCCACAAGTGCAGTCTCAGTGCCATGACCTGGATGAAAGCCAGACTGTGAATGATCTAGAAAACTGATACCATCCAGATGCCCCTGTAGCTGCGAGCCACTACCCGTTCAATAACCTTCCCTAAAAAGAGAAGGTTAGAGACTGGCTGATAATTGGCAAGGGAGTCAACATCAAGCAATAGTTTCTTGAGCAGAGGCTGCAGCACCGACTCCTTGAGGCATCTCAGCACTCTGCTCTCCCAAAGGGAGACGTTGACTACCCCCGTCAGCAACGGCCCCAGCATCTCCTGGCTGGCCTTAACCAGCCAGGACAGGCACGGGTCTAGTTCAAAAAAGGTGGCTCTGACAGACCCAAGAACATCTGTCACATCAGTGGGCAATACACACGGGAACTGATCCCATGAAATTGGACAAGGCAAGGCTTCCATAACCTCCAGCACCCCTATCGTAATAAGCACAGCATCAAAATCATGGTGAATATGAGTGATTTTATCCATGAAGTAATCAACAAACATGTCACAGCAGGCACTGGAAAATTCCAGTTCCAGGAGGATGGGGTCGGACTGACCAGCCCCCTCACCACCCAGAAAAGCTCTGCTGGACGTGACTTCGCAGATGCTATGAGGGCAGTGAAGAACTCCTTCTTAGCTGACCACACAGCCATGGTAAAGGCTCTTGAACTGGCTCTATGCCACAATCTGTCAGCTTCAGCACGCAAACAGCACCACCGTTGCTCTAACTGCCACCCTTCATGCTTCAGTCACAGCAGATCCTCAGTAAACCAAGGTGGTCTGCAGTGCTGACAAGCAGGGAGCCGTCCGGTCGATGGCCTCAGCCAACAAGGTGTTCCAAAGAGCAATGAGGTTCTTGAGCGAATGGCCATCAAGATCAGAGGGTATCTTGCCTAGAGCATTCTGGAACCTTTCTGGTTCCATTAGTCTCTGGGGGCAAACCAGCCAAACTGGTTCTACATCCCTCTGGGGGCAGATATGCACCAGGAAATAGGTCTTCAGGAGGTAATGATCAGTCTATGATGAGGGCACTGTTGACACCTTCCCCCACTAACAGATCCTCCGCCTTTTAAAGATGAGGAAATGAATGCAGATAATTGAATATGCCATTTCTGCTAACTACATATTTACATGGTCCACATTATTCTTAGAGTTTCACAAATCTTAATTAATTTAGGCCCTTTTCAAATGGGCCACGGTGGGTGGGGAGATGGGTGTGCGGCCGTGGTGTATGCCCGTTCCTATGGGCGCACACCCATCTGCACCCACGGAGCATTGGAGCCCATTGCTCTGTGGGTGGGTGATGCATGAAGATGGGTGTAACACAGGATCATGCATGTACCCCCACCCACCCCCCATTGCATTCCCCTGTGCGCTTCCACCCATCTCCATACAGTGAAACTGGAGATGGGTGGGGAGTCTCATGTGAAAAGGGCCTCAATCTCAAAAACCTCATTTGAGATATGGAAGGTGTGAGGGAGAATGGAGCAGGGGGAAAGAAGCTCATCCGCTCTGGATCCACTAGGCATGGAGAGCACCTGTTTAAGTCCCTCAGGGTCTTATAGTGGCTTGTGGGTGCAAACCAAGTCAAAGATCATCATTGGGAGCAGCAACAGGCACCAGCGCCTCTCACTTGCACAAAGCTTGCACATGTCCACCCACAGAACCCTAACACCCACACCATCGGAAGGGGAGTGATAAAGTGTAGGCAAGGGGGACACAAATAACCAAGGATCAGGGGGTTGGAAGGGACAGGACACTCACAAGAATAGGGACCCTGGCAGGGGCAGATAAACAGTACACAGACTCCAACCAGTTCCACACAGCCTCATTCACACTAGTTCCACACAATCTCACTCACACTTTCCTCACAGACACTCAGTAGTACTTACAATAGCACAACACAAGATTCACACAACTAGTCACACTCCAAACCAGGGCCAGTCTCTCAGGCACGAAGCTCTGACTACAAGCAAGGCAGCTAGGACAAGACTGCCCTTAGTACTGTTTAAATGCCTGTACAGGTGCTCTAAGCACCAGGGCAGGGCCCATGGCATCTCATTGCATCTGCACACTCTAGTGTGTCCAATCTCTCCCTACTGCTGAGCTGCACCACCCACGTCTGCTCCCATAGCAATGGGAACACAGGGCAGAGCTGCAGTTTGGGGAGTCAGCGGTGGCCCCAAGTAGCCTTCCGGAGGTCTCACCGGATCACTATGTGCCACGTGGCCTCCACGGGGGTGGGGAGGGAAGGGGCAGAACACACGGGCCTGGCCCTTATGAGCCCTGACAGAAGGATAATTATCCTCCTTGTACAGTTGGAAAACAGAGGCATGTAGAGAGAGAGAGAGAGGACCCAACCTTGCCCAATTTTTATAGAGTCTGCAGCAGAGCCAAGGACTAAACCTTGATCTTCTGAGGCCTGGGCCAGAGCCTTAACTTTTCCAAGGTCAACCTTCCCATTCGCTCTCAAAGAATGGAAATTGTCAGTACATATTGTAATACCAATCCATGATTACATCTTGATGAGACTGCTTCTTCCCAGAAAAATAAATACAAGGGGCTTTAGCAAAATTATTGTAAACAATATAAAGTCCAAATTCAAATATTGAACCACATTTATTTAGAAGAGATTCATCCAAACATGCTATTGAACATTTAGTTTTTAAGCGACTCGGTCCCCACCATTCCCTGAGAGCTCTCTTAAGTTTCAGGGCTTGCTCGCTTGTTACATGTGAGAAGCAAGATATCCTGTGGTAAAGAAACTATAGCGTATACACCCTGTGCTATCTGAATTCTCTTTATAGTGAGCTACCACACACTCCTATTTTCAGAAATATTACTCCTTACTAGTGTTACATTTAGCCACAAAACTTGGTTGGTAGCAGGGGACACAGCTACAACAGGGAACAGAGATCTCCCAGGTTAGTGCAGCTAACCTGGAGTGCAGATCCACAGATGGTGCAGCTCTACCATCTGTCCGTATTATAGCCACACCCTTGATTCTATTCCTGTAGTAACAGACAGTACACTATTGAGTGGTAGTAACCTAACCACTTACTAACCTACACCCTGGTGGGGCAAATACCCCATGATTTTTTGTTTTGTTTTACCACAGGGTATCTTACCTTCCCTGTAATATGTGAGCAGGCAGGTAAGCCCCCACAGAGCCAGCAAAGCCCAGTCTCTTTCTGGACATCATGGACTGGATTTTCAAGACACTTTGCAAAACAAGATAAGAATACAAAATGATCTAAATAAACTAGAGAGCTGGGCTGAAAGAAAGAAAATGAGATTTAACAAACACAAATGCAAAGTATCGCACAAAGGAACAAAAAAACCCAAAGCACAAATATAAAATGGGGGGTGTTGTGCAAATGTGTGCTCTTTGAGATCAGAATAGTGATAACTCAGACGAATGGTGCCACTCAAGCTATTTATTATATACAAGCATACAAAAGATAATACAAGCGTCTCATATCCCTTTCTGCAAACTGGAGAACTCCAACAATGGCTGCGAGATGATCCTCAGGTGGGCCCCAGGTTCTGATATGCCCCTCAGCATCTGTGTGACATGGGTTAGCAGTGAATTTCCCTCTCCAAGATGGGACCCCAGCTGCTATATTTTATAGCATTCTGATGTTACACACTCACTCTACAAATCCTGCACATGTGTGACCTATTCTAACTAGTGCAGCTGCATCTTTTCTGCCTGCATCATCCAATTAAGAAACCTTACTAGCAGGCTTGACTGATAAGAGTTTCCCATAACATTACAATTCTAGTTAACCTTGACATTCTAAACAACAATTACCATGGGGTACAGGAAAGTTGCTAAAGAGGCTTACATAAGATACATCCATTGCATGAAATGAGTTTCCAGTACTCAATTTTTACATTACATATATCTTTTTACACATATGTCAATCAAGATGGATTCTACAGCATATGCAAGCCAAAATAAGATATACAAATGCCCAATGATCTAGCTCCACCAATGTACAAAGGTCTTCTCTCAATTTTTTCACTCCACTCCACCCCTGGACATTTATATTCTTCCAACTGAGGCCTGTAATCCTGTTTCACATTTATTCAAACGGTGCCACAACTTGCGCATGCGATGGCACATGTAAAATATTAAACAAAAAACAACCACAGCATAATACTTAATACAATTACAATAGGGTGCAATAACAAAGTTAAAAATGCATCTGCCTTGGGGGACCAACCATAAAATATATCCCACCAATGATGGATAGTAAGATGGGTTTCTCTTGTTGCTGTTCTTACAAGATTTTCTCCTTCATGAGTCATGACAACTTTATCATGTAACAAATTATGAACAGTAGCTTTCAAATACTGTGTGACCAAAACATTATTCTTCAAACACTTTTCAAGTTTGTCATAAGTAATGGTTGGGAGGGGGGGGGGGGAAGCTGTGGACCTAGTAAGGTATAATTCACAGTGTATGAATCCTTAGTGGTAGGGTAATAGGTCAGCCTGTCCACAATGTCAGTCAATCTGTCAACATTATGTTGACATTCCAAAACAGGGGGTCAACTCACCTGCCCTCCATTCCATCTAATGGAATGTGTTGATGCTGCACACATGCTTTGTGACCCTATCTCATGAAGGATACAGTGAAGATGGGCACCATTTACAAGCACTTGAACTATGTTCCAGCGTACAGGGTTCATATATCAGGGTATCACTTGGGCAAACTAATCCATAGGTCCACACTTCACATCTGGTTACCTCATGTGTTCTGTTCTTGTTATCAACATGTGTTCCATAAAACATAGGTGTCCAAATTTATGGCCAAATACATGGGGCAAAGGGGTAAACTCACACCAAAGCTCTAAATTGCTACAATTTTGTGCTTTAATTGATAACATACAACACAATTACAAGCATTTCAGTTCATTCAACAAATTCAGTAGCCATCACCAGGAAGTAGCCATGTTGGTGTAAGGCAAAAAGGAAAGGTAGGCTTTCTGCAAAATATAAGCATAAACATTAAAATTATACACAAAAGCTATTTTCTAGCAAAGCAATGCAGATCTGACAAAGGTTCATGGCTGTGTTCACAGGTGCAGGAGTCATGTTGTTGGTTAATCCCACCATCTCAGCTTGCCTCTGTCGAGACAAATAGGCATTGAGTCACCAGTTCTCATCAATCAGTATGTATTCCCTTCACCTGCGGCTATTACCGCTATGACAAATTTGCCAAGTCATGCACCCTGCCGTGTGTGACCTCCAATCACAACATCTTTTTAACAACGGGATGTAACCTAGGGGACCAGGCCATTTACACTCCAGATGTTGCCAGGCATGAAGATGACCAGTGATATCCCAGCACAAGTCACCTCCATGAGTCTAATCAACAAAGTTGTGTGGGAGTCAAAGCAATCCGGGATATTAAGTTTGCCCCATTACAACCTTGTTTATTTCAATACAGGGTAAAATGGGAACCTGATCCTGTTAAGGTGATCTAATTTCTACCACAATCAGGTGTCTTAATTGTCACTGCCTCAGTCCACCCCTGCAAAGTACCCGCAGGGGTAAGCTGTCTCATTTGCTGTTTGATCAGTGTTTTACCACAGTTTTGCCGGTATTCACAAGACAGAGAATGCCAACATGGGAATCTTTCTTTATTTCCCCCAAGATGTCATTAGGGGCTTCCACCCCTCGGGGCTGGATCATTTGATCCACAACACTTTTGTATTGGGCAGTTGGGGAGGGGTCCCTGGCATGGGCATGATACATGGTCATAGGGATTTTCATGATAATTTCAATTGCTTGTTTCCACAAATCCCCTCTCCACAATGGCCCATCATGAATTAATAAATTCTTGTTCCCATTTGGGGGCCCAAAGCATCTGTATTTGCAATGGCCCATGAGTTTACACACAAATGTATTTTGGGTTGGGACATCTCCAGTGCAGTCGGATTAGCTGGAGTGTCTCTGCCCATGCAGAATTAAACAGTGCCTTTAATTGGCTGTAAAACATGTGTCTTCCACACCCACTCCCCCCTAAGATATTTTGCCAAGCCATCCAGGGACTAAGCATAGCATTTTTCCCTTTCTGGCAACTGCTCAAAGGAAATTCCCCACTCAGCTATCGGGGGAAGGGGCTCCACCTGTGGCACTGCAGAAGCAGTAGGTCCAATAGTACTGCTTCCCTTCTTTGGCAGCTTAATCTGCCCTAACATTTCAGTTAATTTCTTTACTTAAACACAAATTAGATAACAAGCACCAAAACAAAATCTGCAGTTTTTGTCCTGGTACCTCTCACTAGTTCTAATCTACAAACGACGCATTTATTCCTATTTATTTAATTAACTATAACTCCTCACATTTTCCATTGCTTAAATCACAAACCATAAACAAACTTTACTTCTTAAATCTTTCTATTGCTTACACAAGTCACTTGCTTTATTCTGCTCCTTGCTCCTAACATCCAATCAGGTTCTCTGATTGCTGCTCTCTGCATAGTTTGATGACAAGCAGGGCGGTACATGACAAGCACTGCATTACAGTGAATACAATTTAACCCTTTACTCACATGTTTTTACTTCAACAAAAATCATTGGAAAACTATCTATCAAAAATACTTAATTAACTTTG
Organism: Sphenodon punctatus; assembly: GCA_003113815.1. Lineage (NCBI taxonomy): Eukaryota > Metazoa > Chordata > Lepidosauria > Sphenodontia > Sphenodontidae > Sphenodon > Sphenodon punctatus. The sequence goes on from QEPC01011131.1 coordinate 5,112,828, forward strand.
CTTTACACAAGAAAGGTAAGTTCTTATTAAAACCATATGCGTTTCCTCTGACTTTGCTCTACACAGCAGGGCAAACTCTTATAACAGCATATATGTTGTTTCCCCAAACAAACAGTAAATAATTTCCTTAATGTTGCATCAACATAACTTTATATATTAAAAAACCTTAACAGCAAAGGTGCCACATGTATGTGAAAGCAAAATGATTTCTAGCTTTGCTCTCTGCCCTCACTTCAAAGCTGTCTTCAACATTACTACATTTGGCTACCTGACAGCTGCTAGACAAATCATTCTAACCTGTTCTTCTATCCTCTCCACAGCCCTATTTGACTGGGAAGAGGTTTCAACCAATTTTGGAGACTGCTCTCTCCCCCCCTTGGGCCCCCCCACTCTAGATATGTTTTCCCTTAGGCGGGGGGTCCTCCAAGACAACACAGCTCCTCCCAACTCACTTTAGAGACCGCTTCCTTGCCCAACTCAGAACTCCCCACCTCCTACAGGCATTTCCCCAATTTCCTGAGGTGTGGGCTCCCCCAGGGCAAAGCAGCTCTGTCCAACTCACCAGTGGGGATAACCAGTGCAAGATTTGAGCCATCGGATCCCAGGATCCAGGTTGGCTCTGGCCCATTAGAGTGTTGGCACCATAACGTAGGTTCACCATCTGATCCTGCCGACTATGCCAAATCTTGCACAAATGTGTGCTCTTTGAGATCAGAATAGTGATAACTCAGATGAATGGTGCCATTAAAGCTATTCATTATATACAAGCATACAAAAGATAATAAAAGCATCTCACATCCCTTTCTGTAAACTGGCAAACTCTGACAATGACTGCGAGATGATTCCCAGGTGGGCCACAGTTTCTTCTATGCCCCTCAGCATCTGTGCGACATGGGTTAGCAGTGAATTTCCCTCTCCAAGATGGGACCCCAGCTGCTATATTTTATAGCATTCTGATGTTACACACTCACCCTACAAATCCTGCACATGTGTGACCTATTCTAACTAGTGAAGCTGCATCTTTTCTGCCTGCATCATCCAATTAAGAAACCTTACTAGCAGACTTGACTGATAAGCGCTTCCCATAACATTATAATTCTAGTTAACCTTGACATTCTAAATAACAATTACCATGGGGTACAGGAAAATTGCCAAAGAGACTTACATAAGATACATCCATTGCATGAAATGAGTTTCCAGTTCTCAATTTTTACATTACATATATGTTTTTTACACATATGTCAATCAAAATGTATTCTACAACATATGCAGGCCAAAATAAGATATATAAATGCCCACTAATCTAGCTCCACCGTGTACAAAGGTCTTCTTGCAATCTTTTCACTACAGGGGGATAACTGGCGAGGTAGTAGGCAATGCAGAGAAGGATCTAGGATTTAGGGTGGATCATAAACGGAATGAGTCAGCAATACAACACTGTCGCGAAAAAGGGCAAACAGAATTTTAGTTTTAATTAAAAGGTACATTGTATCCATGGTGGTGCTGCTTTACTGCCAGATACTGTCCAGGTTTGGGCCCCACACTTCTAGAAGGATGTGGACAAATCAGAAAAGATTCAGAGGAGAGCAACTAAGATAATATAAGATCCTCTTATGTCTTTCTCTCTATATCAGATGACTAAGAGGCTAGAGGACAAGGCCATATGAGGAAAGTCTGAAAGAACTGGGTATACTAAGCCTTGAGAAAAGAAGAATAAGGGGGATTTTAAAATAGCTAAAAGGATGCCACCAAAAAGATGGCAAACATGTATTTGCCACTGCCACAGATGGCAGAACAACAGGGGATCCCGGGCTTAAATTGCAGCAACTTAGATTTTGGTTAAATAGTAGAGAAAGTTTCCTAACTGTGATAACTGTTGGGTAATGGAATAAGCTGCCCAGGGAGGTTGTGGAATCGCCTTGCTTGGAGGTTTTCAAAACCCAGTTGGACAAGCATCGGCCTTTGATGCTGTAGTCAGGGTTATCCTGCCATGGAGCAGTGGATGATGACCAGTGATGTCTCTTCCAACTCTAAAATTGGTTGATTATATGGTTTTCAAAAAAGTTCAGCTTCTGTTTTACCTGAGTGCTCAACTCTTCTGAAAATCTGGCCATAGGTGTAACGATGAGTGAAACAGAAGCTCTGTGTTTTTGAAAATCTCACCCCTATTTTAATGCCAGAAATCAGAGCCAAGCCCTTGTGAAAATCCACCTCTGATTTTGGGTGTTGAGCATCTGAAGATGAGGTTCTAAGCTTTTTTGAAAACATGTCCACACAGCCCCCTTATGAATGTGAAGCTAGGCAGTATGTCACTAACTGCTAGGAATACAGTAATATACCTTCAGACATTGGGTGTTTAAAAACATGACTGGTGGAAACCAGTCTGCTGCTTGTAGGCACTGTGGGTGGGGAATATGGCCATCTTCTCAAGTCACAGGAACTGGCCGTGAGTGCTGGGGAGCCCTGTTCCTCAGTGCTTATGCTGAGACATGTCAATTTCAAAGGCCAGCCTAGTGCACTCCCACATCCTCCCCCCATGGTCCCTGGCAGGGGGAGTGCAAGGAGGCTGCTGCGGTAGCCACACTGGAAGCCATCCATTAGAATCCCTCCTCATGCACTCCACCTGAGTGGCTGCTCTGTGGCTGTGCGACTCAGTGGCCATGGACCCCCCACGAACCTTGCTCATTTAAAAACACCCTACAATTTCTGATCTGAGGAGGGAGGGAGGAAGAAGGGGAGGCAGGAAAGGAAGGAGAGAAGAAAGGAAGGAAATGAAAGCATGATTGCTCATACCTAGTAGAAATAGTACTTGCTTATAAACTAACAGATTTTGACTGCTTTCCTGTCATTCTTTCATTAAGAATGGGCTCTCTTCTGTGGGTATTCCCTTCTCTCTCACTCCTGCCAAGAGAAGGAAAATATTTAAATCATGCTGAAAATCTAATTCATTTATTATAAATGTTAGTCTATCAGGCAAAGGGTACAAGCAAAAAACTGATTGTTATGACTTTCCCATCCTTTCCCATTACAGCCACATGTTTCTAACTGCCCCTTTCAGTTAACGAGGCTAATTCTATGAATGGACAGTCCATTGGTGTCAGGCAGTAAACCCTTTAATGATTTAGCTGAGAAGCTGTCCCTCCTCCCCCAGCATCTGCACTGAAGCATGTTTCCCAAGGGCTGTGATTATGAAATGTCACCGTGGAAACAGTGTTTGAGTATAATATTCTCTCCTCCTCTCTATATATTTATTTTTAAAAAAACAACTCTTGGTTTCTAAAGTCTTGTTTTCCACCTAGGAACAAAAAATATTCAAAGGGAGCCAGTTTGTCTGATGACAGGAGCAATTACCTTGGAGAAGAACTCCACAATCATTTCATAATTCCTTTGGCATTTACTATGGAACAATACTAATCCTTCCCAACTCAATGGAGTATTATTGTGGCTATCTTTGTAAGAAACCAAGCAACTGAAGAACTGTGAAATAGTGTTATAAGAAGGCCCTGCTACAGCTAGGAAACATGGCTGTCATTGCTACAGCTGTTATCAAAAGAAAGCATCAGAACAAATGTATAATACTCAATCTCAATCCAGCGCATAGGTTTTTAACCAACAAACTTCCTGAAGTGATGCAGTGGGAGTATAATGAACACACATCAAAGTTTTGCTTTTCATATCCCAACACACTCAGTGTACCAGAAGGATTTTTGGACCTATGTTCATTAGAGATGGTTTGCCCCTTATCATGATTTCTACCAGATTCTTTTTTGGCCTTGAAAAAGGTCAGCACTGTCCACCCGAGAGCTAAAAGGCCAATTCACTTTGGAGCTGATGAATGGTGTCTTGCAGTCCTTGAAATACGCAGAGCTCCTGGAAGGAAACATTTCCTATTTCTTTTATTTGACTGAAACAAAAGCTATTTCAGAACAGGACCTGTCACCTGCGTTTCCCACTCTGAAGGGCTTGCTGTTCTATGGTGTTACCAGATGTGTCATAACAGATTTTTTTCACCTGGGGCAAGAAGTCCCAAGCCTGACTCTGCAAGTCCGTGCCCCATAATCAAAGGCTGAAACAAGACAAATTGAGACTTGAAATAAGATGTAAATTCTAAATCGGTGAGGAACAGGATAACTAACCATCAGAACAACACAAGTAGGGATGTAGTGAATTCCCATCAGAACAACTTGCAACTAAGACTGTATTTAAAAAAAATATATATCCAAGAGCAACCCTGAATTTCTGTGTTAAATGCAAGAACAACTGGGTGGAGATTCCTATGACCTATATTATACAGAAGGTCTGAATAGAGGATCATAATGATCCTTTTGGCTTTAAACATAAATGCATCCATTTGAAACTCCCATATGAAGTTTATGGGATGCGGAGAGTTCTAAAAATGATCACTAACAAATAATTGATTTCTACAGCTAGTCAAAGGTAGTGGTGATTTAAGGTGGCAGGGGAAAAAGTATGGATTTAGAGAGTAAACAAGTTTTTCAAGTTCTTTGAAAAATTTCTACCAGCTCAATTGATTTCTTTACTAGTCATCCCTTCCCATCTCATTATCCTCAGATTTCAGAGGACACCTAGGAATGGCCCTGAGAAGGAACTGAAAGGAACCACAACAATCAGGAGGATTTTATTGGGCCTTAGTAGGTCGTGAACATCAAAAGTTCTGAAGACAGAGTAGGCAGGAGTTCTTATATCTCTTAGCAGGATTGGTAATGAGTGGACCTACCATATTGATTCTGTTAGTCAAGTCAGTCAACCTTGCCCCCTTAAACAAGGCCTGTAAGGTATGCTGTAAAAGCAGTCTGTTAGAAGGGGAAATCCTGAGAGGCTTTTAAAACATAGGAGCCTGAGGCTGGAACTGTGTAGTACATGGGCCAATCCCTATTTCAGTTGTTTATTTTTCAGTGCCAGTGGTTTGTGAGCTGTACAAAGCAGAAAACACAGCTTGCAACTAAGGATGGTGATGCTGTTTGCTAGTGACTCAAATATAAAACACAAACCCCCAAGAAGAGGTTTCTGTCTCACCAAAAACCATGGGCATCTTGTCTGTCTCACACACTGCAATGTTCAGCACCTCTAATCACGTTGCTGGATAACAAGATCACCATCGGAAAAAAGAAAATAGATCGTCTTTTAGGTCAGCTATTGATATTTTACATATTAAGAGGAGTTTCTCAGTCCCCTTGATCCTTTAATTACGACCTAATATCATGCTGAGGTGGTGGGTGCTTGTAGGAAAATCTAAGTTAGCTAGAAATAGCAGAAGAAAGGCAGAGAGCAATTTAGTACATGCAATCAGCAATTACAGTTGACAGTGTTCTTCATCATAACTGTTAATGTTTCAGTCATGGCAGTCTTTTCAAACTCCTAAACTCAATTGGTGCAACAGCATCACAGGCACTTATATCAAGATTGCTGTTCTATTTCTGATTTGTTTTCAATAATGTAGAAAAGTAACCTTGCACTCAAACCTTCTTGCTTCTTTTGTAGAAAGCTAGCACAGGGGGAAATGATATTTTACCCTGATACTGCATAGTCCTGTACATCCAGGAATTTCAAAATGTTTCACAAATATAGACAAGTATTATTATCCCCATTTTATTGATGGAGCAACAGAGGCACACAGAATAAAAGTGACATGCCTAAGGTGATGCAACAAGACAATGGTAGAGAAGAGAAGCAAATCTGGTTGAGTCCAACTGGAATATGAGGTTTCCCTTACAAAGGCTGAGATTAATCACAACCCTTATTCACAGACCTAGTAGAAATTTTCCCATTGAAATATTTTGTATTGGAAAAACCAGCATATGCCCCCAAATTATTTTTTTGTGTGAAAAAAATCCCATTTCTCTACTGAGATAGTTTAACTTTCAAAAAATGTGTCAGGTTTGTTTTCTTTTGAGAATTGAAATTGACCACAAACTAAAAAAAAAAATGTCCCCCCAAACTGGGGAAAATCAGGCAACATAGAGTTACCAAAACAAAAAAAACACCCTCCCCTTTTTAAAAGCAAAAAAATTACTGAAAACATTTTTGGACTGTCAGAAGCAAAAAACACACCAAGAACTGAAAAATGGTTGGTTTGCAGGAAATGAAACCCCAAATTGATAAGAATGGGGGGGAAAACCCTTCCATTTCAGATGCTTTAAAATGAAAATATAGGTAATATTTTTAAATTTTCTTTCTGAAGAATAAATAAATAAATGTGTCCACTTCAACTTACTCGGCTGTGAGGGAGCACAAGGGAATAAATCCACCTCTATTCCTCTGTTTGATTCAAGTCAAACTGAACTTGCTTGCAATAATAAGAGGGAACAATACTCTCCTCATATTCCTCAGGGCTTGTTTGTATGAGCGTACCTTAGGCAGGGTAGTTACTTTGGAGGAGTCATTTCGGAGTACCTCTCTTTTCAACAAGCAGGGATTAAATTACTCCTCTCCTCCGCAGATCTCCCTCCTTTGACATCAGCTGTTTCCTGTGAAATTTGTTTCTGAACTACGGGAGATGGGAACTTGAAATTTTTTTGAAAGGCAGTGTGATAGTAAAGTAGGTGGCAGGAATCTAATTTCCTCCTTCCAGTAAAGACCATAAAAGCTATTGAGGTAGATACACCCCTCCCCACTTTAACCTCACATCTTTGTGGAGGAAAGTACCTCCACTTTAACATTGCTTTATCCTCCCTGCTTGGTGAAACAAAGGGGAGGTTAAAAAGAGGTAGGAGATATGGATCCACATGGGATGGTATAAGATCAGTAAAGCGAGACAGGTGCTTGTTCCAGGTCCCGCTCACTAAACCCTTAGCAGCTGGACAGGGGAATCGAGATCAGAGGATCCCGACCCCTTGCTGCTGCTGTTGAACATGAGATTGGTGGCTAATAAAGCAACAACTATCCAGGAATTGTTTCTGGACTGTGCCACCAATCTTGTGGGTATTACGGAAACCTGGCTGGACCTTGAGTTGGGGCCTATCCTGGCTGACCTTGTTCTGACTCGGTATTCCATGGTTGGAGGGATGGGAGGGGGGCGGTGTAGCTATGATTTTTAGGGAGAATTGGTTGGTTAGGAGGTATCTGGTGCAAACCATATTGAGGCTCTCCATCTGGTGTTCGATTTGGTGATGGGCAGTTTGGGAATGCTGCTCATATACCATGCACCTACCTGTATGGCAACTTCTCTGCATGCTCTAGCAGAGGTGGCGGCGGGGGTAGTGTTGCAGTCCCCAAAGGCTTTGGTCTTGGGGGACCTCAACATCCACACTGACGCCAACCTCGGGGGAGCCGAGCATTAGTTTGTGGCTACCATGGCAACCATGGGCCTGTCCCAAATGGTTAGTGGCCTGACACACCAGGGGGGACATACTCTTGAGCTTATGTTTTGCACCGGCCTTGAGGTGGGTGTTCCATTATTGGGGGAGAGATCAGCAGTGCCCTTGTCATGGTCAGACCATTACCTCCTACAAACCTCTCTCCTAGCACGTCTGCCCGTGGAAGGGTGTGGAGCCAATTCAAATGGTCTGCCCCGGGAAGCTAATGGAATCAGAATGGTTCCGGTTGACTCTCGGGGCGGTATCCTTTGAACTCGATGGCCATCTCATCTATGACCTTGTTGCATTATGGAACACTCTGCTGACTGAGGCCATTGACTGGACAGCTACTAGACGTTAACTGCCCAGGCAACAGCACCACAGGCCTCCGTGGTTTTTGGAGGAGCTGCAAGCGCTGAAGCGAGAAGGGCAGTGGTTGGAGTGACAGTGGTGGCATCACTATCATGCTGAAGCCAACAAATTGCAGCATAGAGCCAGCTTATGGGCATCGAGGCTATGAGGGCAGCTGTCCTCATAGCATCTTCAAAATCTTGCACAGCGGAGCTTTTCCAGGTGGTGAGGGGGCTGGTCAGTCTGGTCTCCCTCCACCTTGGAATGGAGCCATCTATATCATGCTGTGATATGTTTGTGGATAACATCACTCATATTTACCACAATTTCGATGCTGCACTTACTACACTAGGGGAGCCAGAGGCGATGGAAATCACACCTTGTCTGGTTTTATGGATTCATTTTCAGTCGGTGACACCCACTGATGCCGTTTGGACCCTTGGGGCTGTTAGGGCCACTTCTTGTGAATTAGATCTGTGCCAATTTTGGCTTATTAAATCTTGCAAGGAGAAAATTGGGCTGTTGTTGGCGGGGGTAGTCAATGACTTCCTTTGGGAGGGCAGAGTGCCAGGCTGTTTCAAGGAGGCGGTGGTGCAGCCTCTGCTCAAGAAACCATCACTTGATGTTGACTCTCTTGCCAGCTATCAACCTGTCTCTAACCTTCCCTTCTTAGGGAAGGTTACTGAGCGGGTGGTGGCTCAGCGCTTGCAGGGGCATCTTGACCACATCAGTTTTCTTGATCCCTTTCAGTTGGGATTTTGCCCAGGTTATGGCACAGAGACTGTGCGTGTAGCCTTGGCAGATGATCTGCACCGGGAAAAAGACCGGGGTCGTTAGACCCTGTTGGTTCTATTAGATCTGTCAGCTGCTTTTGATATGGTTGATCACGAGATGTTGGTCGCGCGCCTGAAGAACTGTGCAGGGGTGGGCAGGACTGTTCTTGAATGGTTCCGCTCATTCCTGGCTAGAAGAACCCAGCGAGTGGTACTCGGGGAGTGTTTTTCATCATACGGAGACCTTGCGTGTGGGGTCCCGCAGGGTTCGATATTGTCTCCCCTCCTGTTCAACGTATACATACAGCCTCTCGGCAAGGTGATCAGGAGGTTTGGTGTACAGTGTCATCAATATGCTGATGAAACCCAGCTATAACTTTCTTTTTCAACAGACCCAGACCCCGCAGTCTCCATGCTTACTTAGTGTCTGACAATGATGGGGGATTGGATGAGGGCTAATCGACTGAAGCTGAATCCTGACAAGATGGAGGTGATGTTGGTGGGTAAGGCAATGAAGTTGATGGCTCCCATCATAGATGGGGTCTATCCTCCATTGGTTCCCCAGGTGCGGAGTCTGAGGGTACTTATCAATGCACAACTCCACCTGAATGTCCAGGTGGAGGCTATGGTGAGGAGTGCCTTTTGCCAGTTAAACCTGGCACGTCGGCTTTGGCCGTATGTTTCAGGCACCGACCTGGTCACCGTCATCCATGCTTTCATCACCTCTAGACTGGATTATGGTAATGCGCTCTACGTGGGGTTACCCATGGTGACAGCCTGGAAGCTCCTGCTGGTGCAATGCGGCAGCCTGTCTTTTGGTGGGACTGGGCCGCTGGGAGTACATTATACCAGTGCTCCACTCTCTGCACTGGCTGCCAATAGTTTTCCGAGCCCGATTCAAGGTGTTGGTATTAACCTATAAAGCCCTAAATGGTCTGTGGGACCGCCTCACACCCCAGGTACTGGACCGGCTCCTGTAGTCATTGGGGGGTACTCTTCTCATGGTGCCCTGAGTCTTCTGGGGGGGCACGCAGGGAAGGGCGTTCTTGGTGGCTGCTCGCTGTGACTTATTTGCTGACTATTTTGTGGAAAAAATTGCTCATATTCACCACAACTTTGATGCCGCACTTGGAACAGTGGGAGAACCAGAGGTTATGAATGCCCCGCCTCATCCAGTTTTGTGGGATCAATTTCAATGGGTATCATTCTCTGAGGTGGAGGATGTCCTTGGGGCAGTTAGAGCTACTTGCGAACTGGACCCATGCCCATCCTGACTGGTCAAGGCCATCCAGGAGACTCTGGGTCCATTGCTTGAGGGGGTGGTCAATGCCTCCCTTCAGGAGGGCAAAGTACCTGATTGCCTTAAGGAGGCTGTGGTACGGCCTCTGCTCAAGAAACCATTGGTAGACATTGACTCCCTTGTCAGCTATTGGCCGGTCTCTAACCTTCCCCTTTTAGGGAAGGTTATTGAGTGGGTGGTGACTCAGCAGCTTATGGGACATTTGGACCATATCAGTTTTCCAGCTCCCTCACAGTCTGGTTTTCGTCTGGGTTATGGCACTGAGAATGCACTTATGGCCTTGGTTGACAAACTTTGCCATGAGTTGAATCAAGGTCACTCAACCCTTTTGATCCTGTTAGATCTATCGGCTGTGTTTGACATGGTTGATAATGAGATGTTGGTGACCTGCCTGTGGGATCAGGCAGGGATGGGTGGGATTGTTCTTGAACGGTTCTGTTCCTTCTTGGTCAAGAATCAGCATGTGGTGCTGGGGGATTTTTTATCGTCTCCCCGGGGCCACACGTGTGGAGTTCCGCAGGGTTCTATTCTGTCCTCTCTCCTGTTCAACGTATATATGCAGCCTTTGGATGAGGTCGTGAGAGGGTTTGATGTTCAGTGTCATCAATATGTTGATGACACTCAACTATGGCTCTCGCTTTCAGCTGACACAGGCCCTGCAGTCTCAGTACTTACTCGGTGTTTGGAGACTGTGGTGGACTGGATGAGGGTGAACTGTCTGAAGCTGAATCCTGACAAGACGGAGGTGATGTGGGTGGGAGGGGCTGGTGCCCCCTATCATAGATGGGGTTTATCCCTCTTTGGTCCCTCAGGTTTGGAGTCTGGGGGTGCTCCTTGACTTGCCCAGGTGGCAACTGTGGTGAGGAGCGCATTTGGCCAGTTACATCTGGTACAGTGGCTTCAGCCATATATCTCAGACTCCGACCTGGCCACTCTCATCCATGCCTTCATCACCTCAAGATTAGACTACTGTAATGCGCTCTACATGGGGCTTCCCTTGGTGATGGTCCAGAGAGTGCAGTTGGTGCAGAATGCGGCAGCCCATCTCCTTACAGGGATGGGTCATTGTGATCACGTAATACCTGTGCTCTTTTAATTGCACTGCCTATAGTCTTCCGGGACCAATTCAAGGTGATGGTTCTTACCTTTAAAGCCCTATATGGTCTGGGCCCAACCTACCTGTGGGACCACTTCACCCCTCAGATTCTAGATCGACCCGAGGTCTTCCGGGAGCACCTTCCTCAAAGACCCCATACCATCTCGGGTTGTGACGATGGGGAGGGCATTCTTGGTGGCAACTCCAAAGCTGTGGAACTCCCTTCTAGTTGCGGTCCGTCTGGCCCAGGACCTCCCCTCCTTTAAACGACAAAGTAAGACGTGGCTGTTCTGCCAAGATTTTGGTGAGGGAGTTGGGTAGAGGGTGGAGGCTAGGTTGCTGGTGGGCTTTATTGGGTTTTATGCCCCACTCTAGTTATTTTTGTAAAGATTTTTATTGTATTTTTATAGTTATTTTATTTGTTTTAAGTGCATGTATGCTGCCCTGAGCTGCCTTGACAGGAGGGTACGGATTATAAATTCTTGTAATAAATAATAATAATAAATAAATAAATAAATAAATACAGTTAAATGAGCAAAATGCTTGCTACTCCATCTAGACTCCATTACTGCACTATCTTATTTGAAGAACTTTGTAGCAGGGGGGGTCTTCCCAGGGCCACACGTGGCACTGAGGTGTCACTCAAGGGAATTAGCTCACCCCCTGCTACACCGTTTCAGTCTTGAGCCTCGGCTGAACCCCCTCCTTCCAGGCAGGGGGTACTCTCTCAGGATACACCACACAGTCCAGAGGGTATTAGTCCACAGTCCTTTATTGGACACCTCCCATGTCCTCTGTACCTGGGACTGCCAACTAAGTCACCTCCACCTTGTAGGCCCAGGTCCATCTCTGCAGACTCAGGAGCAACACAACCTCAACCCCCCAAAGTCCATCCAGACAGACCTTAAAATCCCAGGCTCTGGCCAAGTCTTCCCGAGGCAAGAGTCTCCCTCCTGGGCACAGCCTCTCCCACTTGCTTGGGTCCCACTGGTTCTCTAGTCTTCAGCACCTTGGAGAGCGTAGAGCAGGAAGGCTTTCTCAGGGAGCTGTTGCTCCTTTGGTTCCCTGGCAGAGATTCCCTTCCTCTCTGCCTTGCTCTCCTTATGTACAGGCAGAGTGGGCATGGCCAGGCTTCCTCTACTCAGTCTTAAAGGGCCACTAACCTGCCCACTCTGTCCCAGTGGTTTATCAGCCTATTTACAGGCTGTTCCCCAGATCTGGGGTTGGCTCTGCCACACCCCTTGTGTGCACCCTCTGACTGGCCCACACAGCCCCCTTCTTAAAGGGGCAGCAGCCCCACAGGACTGCTCCTTGTTACAGATTTATTTTAGTTTTGTTGTCAAAATCACAGATTCCATGATCTTTAGGTTTTATCAGCAACGTTTGGTATTCCAGAGCTTTTGTGCATCATTGATGGGAGAATGTGATTGTGTTTTAACAGTTAAACTGAGTCCACAATGTGCTGGAAGAGCTTCCAGGTTAAAGCACAGGCTACACAGAAGGCTAACTAGAAGCAGGCACTCTCATCCTTAAGGCTATGGGTTTGCCAGGACGGTAATGGATTTGGTCCTTTCCTGCTTGCCTGTGCAGGAGCTGAGGAGGAGGAGAAGAGCCAACAGCAAGCAGTTTTCTCTCCTTCCTGCTATGCTACTGGAAGACAGAAGAAGCTGGCACCAACATGGCAGTTTTAAACTGTTATGCTTAGGTTACTAAATGTTTTAAAGCTGTTTTCATTACACGATGAAACAGATTTACATTTTTTATGTGGCCCATGACTTTGGGCATTTTTTCCTACTATAAATTCATGACTTTGGCCTTTTCTTCCATGACCAGCTTGTGACTTCCTACATAATTTACCCTAATTACCAATCCTGAGTCTCCTCTCACATGGATGTAAATCAAGAGTAATTCCACTGAAGCCAGTGGGGTTGCATTCATGCAAAACCCAAGGAAGTGCAGAGAGGATATGTCCTTCCTCTCATTCATGACTGAATAGCTATTATTTCATAAAGAGAGAGACCAAGCACCCAGTCATCTTAGCGAAGTCATTTGGTGAAGGTCATAAAGTGATATCTTCTCAATGCTCACTGTTTCCACCATCTCTTGCTGTCATCTATTGATAAAATAATCCAAGCTGAGCCTGTCTCTCAGAAAGCCTCACCTTTTTGCCTATCAACCTGCATCCTCACTGTGTCTTCTTGAAGTGACAACTGCAGGTTATGGCATGTAACAGGGGCAGTCAGGCCCAGAGTAAGTATTGGCAGGATCCCGGCCAAACAATAATGTTTATGGGGAAAATCTTCAGCTCAAGTGCTTTAGTCAATATATACAATGTCCCATCACCAAATCCAGTCCTATATACAAATGTATCTTCCTTCAAAGTTGGGACTCCTCAGTCAAAACCTTCCTGGATATGCACAGTCCCTCTTCAGGCCAGGTGCCTCCCCCACAATCTCTCTCAATCAGTACCAGTCTTCCAAGCAGCTCCAGCAATTTCCTTTACTCACAGTTCCATGGGCCAGGCACAACTCCTTCCTGCAGCCCACTGGACCCTCCAGCTCTGACAGCGCCCTCTGAGCAGGGTTTACCTGGAGCCAGAGCCCAACTCCCAACTCCTTCAACGTGCCTCATTTCTGGCTGAGGCAAAGAATTCCCCAGCTCCTGCCTCCTTTGCAGTCTCCTCCACATGGGGTAAGGCTGCCTAGGGCAGAGCAAAGTGCGTGGCTGGACTCCTCCTGCCCAGTGCCCACCATGTGATGAGCTCCAGAGCGGGGCTGTGATGGGTGCTGGTGCCTGTTGCATGTGGCCACATCACATCAGGGGGCAGGCTGGAGGTCTGTACAGGGAAAGAGACAGGGCAGGACTGTCCGCATGTGCGTGTGGTTGGCACCACAGCCCTTCCCAGCCATGATGGTGGCTCCAACAGAGGCCAACCCACCCGGCTTCCCCAGAACTGTCTGGCCAGCTTCCCACACTTACCCTGTAGTGTGGCAGAAGCAATTGCCCACCAAAGGGCAATTGCTTCTGCCCTCGACCCTCAGTGCTCATGCAGCCTCATTCAAAGTCTCTCCTACAAATGGTTTACAGTCTAAATAGAAAGGGCAGGTGAAAGGTGGAAGGGAAAACTGGTATCAAAGGAATACTGTCTAAAAATCACACAAATCAGTAAGGACTGAGAATAATATCCAAATCTGCCTGTTATGCCACTGTACTACCCATTAGACCACACTGTCTCTCTTTAAATTGCTATGTGGTCACACCACTAAGTCAAACTATAGCTTATATCCTTGATGGGTTCTCCTCGAACCCTTTTTAAAGTTTGAAGACTGTCTCCTCTTTGGAACTCTGTTTTACCAGCAGTTCATCACAACCTGAGCCTCAGCATCTTTAAAAAGAAATGCAACACTTTTTTATTTGGTCAGGAATTTGGCAGGCGGGGATTTTATCTTATTTATTTTTATCTCTTTTAATTTTTTTAATGGTTGTTTTCATTGACTGATTTTCTGCTGTTACCCATTCTGAGCCCTTGGCATAGGACAGGCCATAAATTCAAATAAATAAATGTAAGTGGAATTGTGTGTGAATGAGAGAGAAAGAACGTACAAGAACAATTAGCCATCATTATTTTCTATGAGTTGCTGGGCAAGGAAATCCTTCTAGATAGTACCATTAGTTTTTTCTCCTCTACTTCGACCTCAATCCATCCAGTCAAAGGCTAGATGCAGCACAGCCCCAAAGCTTTAAAATGACTGCCCTTCTGGGAGCCCCCATCTTTCCCAGAACACTCAACAATGACTCTTTTCTCCCAACTTAAAGCCCATTAAAATAGAAAACTGCATCTTGAAGATAGAACTCTTTCTAAACCAGGATGAAGCTTTCTGTGGAGCTGCAGTCATACATACCAGCACCTGCATGGACACAGGCTGCCAAATGTGAGTGTGTGGGTGATTTCAGATGTTACGCGATCCAGAGTCACCACAGTGGATTCCCAGCGGTGGTGAATCGTTCAACCACCCCCTGCGGTCAATAAAAGCCCCAAACAGATGTGACAGAAGTGGGACCATGGCAGGGAATCGGACCTGCAGACCACGACCCGGGGCAGCGCAACAGACGTTATGCCAATCCCGGGCTGGGCCATGGTCAAAACACCCGGAAGGCGCCTGAATGGCTTGTCCCGGCTGCTTCTGTGTGCCCTTTAAATCTCCCTCTGTGGCCTGTGTTGTTGCTGGTTGCCTGGCAGTGACACTGTATGCTTTGTCCCCGGCTGGGAATCATTTTGATTGATTCTAGCCAGTGATTGCCGTGCAGACGTTACTTTTTATTGTTTCCCGCTGGGAATCTCTTTGACCATGCTTTCGGAGACGGTCCGGGCCAGAGCTCCGGAAGTGTGCATGAATTTGATCCCATGTGGGTATTGACTGTGGTGAACATCTGGCGGCTGCTGAACAGACGTTCAGGGTGCTCTGGCCCCACTGTGGGATTGACCGTGGTTCACTGTGGTTGAGCGTGATCTCGTAACGTCTGAAAATACCCTGTGTGACCAGAACCAGGGAGAAGCAAGTCAGAAATCAGGCACAACAGGGTATGGAACTGGGTAAGGCCAAGGCAAAAGCTATAAGCACACACAAGACCTGAGGGCAAGAGCAGGACAGCTGTCACATTGCACAGATACTTCCTGCAAAAACCCGAGGTAGCCAACAGGGAGTTGGGTGTGGTCACAGTGGGTAAAAACAGACATGACGCTAACTCCACTTTAACACCATTTTAACATTTCTCATGGATATTGCAGGACTGTATTGGTGCCCTATGCAGCCCTGCAATATGCATACGAAATGTTAAAGCGGTGTTAAAGTGGAGTTAGCATCATGTCTGTTTTCACTCAATCAGGAAAGACCGTCTTGAGGTCAGTCCTAGAATCTACTTTCCCTTGAACTAAAACCCAGAAAAAAACCCTGGGTGGTTGCACAGGGCAACTATTCAGCACCTTCAGGATCCAAGTCCTAATCTGCTGCTGTAGAGCTATTGCACCTTGTATTCCTAACTCATATATTATAAAAAAGCTTAGGGGAAATAACATTAATTCTGCTAAGATGACTGATAATAAGACTTCTCAGCCAAGAGTTAGACTACGATGGGGAATTTTTTCCCCTTCCACCGGCTACCTTGAAAATAAGTGAAAGCACCACGGCCTGGGTAGGAGTTGTGGGTGCTTAAAGGTGTGCTCAAAGGTGTACTCAGAATGGAGGAAGGAAGTGGTTCCAACCCCTGTTCTCCAAAACAAGTCCTTATTTCTGCTTCCTTCATGGAGCTAATTCTTTCAGAGCTTGAAGGCAGGGACTGGGTCCATGAGACAGATCCAGAAATTAGAAAGGGACCAATTTTTTTTTTAAAAAAGCTCTTGGCCAAATTTGTCCCCATCCATGACTTAGATGGTACCGGTTGCCAGTACTTTCTTAATTTGTCTTTATTTACCTAAAACAGCTGTTTATGTCTGCAGGATTTTTTTTTAAAAAGAGAAAATAATATTCACATTAATGTCTCAAAGACAATTTCCCTACCCCACCCTTACCCCTAACACATTCAATCCCATTCTTAAAGTGAAAGGTTGGTTTCACTTGCAACATGACACTTGTTTTCCTGGTCCAACCACAAAGCCTTCCGCTTTGACTGTTTATGTGCTAAGCTTGAATAAATACAGGATTCACCTTTACATTCCACAACTGAAAAATAAGTTGAACAGTTCAATTAGTTTGCTATGTTGTTGCTAATAAAAATCCTCACCTGCCCCCCCCCCCGGTTGCTATGGCAATCAGGCTAATTAGAACAGGGATGATGCTGGGGTTGGTCCTTTGAATGTCTCTATCTGTGGGCTGCCAATGAGGCTGAAACTGCTTTAAGACAGAAAGCTAGGAAGGTTAAATAGCTATTTGGCTCACAACTTGTTTCTGTAACTTAAAATATGAGTGGGATTGTGTGTCTGGGTAGTTAAAGGGGAAAAAAAGGAAGGGATCCAATTAGGAGAGCATATTGCCACATCTTTGGAAATACTAACAATGCTTTGGCTTGTCCAACAAGCTGGGCCTTGATTGGTCATTCTGTGTACTCCCCTCCCCCACTACAATTCAGTGCATCATGGGTGAAGAATACTTCCTTGTGCACTTTACAATTGGAGCAGGAAAAGGAAATCGACTGGGCATGCTCAGTGCATGATTTTCAATGGCTGATGATTTGGTCAAGCCAAACCCTACTTTTGTGAGAGCAAGCAAAGCACCAGTGAAGGCTCCCTGGCTTTAGGGCACAGCTCCACATTGAAAAAATAGAGAATGAAATCAGGGATCAGTAAGGGCCAAACTTTCATGTATTCAGCACCCAAAAATGACAGACAATTTTAAAAATAATTTGACTCTCATTCTGTCACCTAAGGCCAGAGGTACAGCTCTCCATGGACCATAACTTGGGGCCTGAATCCATCTGAATCTGGCTGCACTGGGTCTGAGCCCAACCTGGGTCTAATGCAGTTGGACATTTCTAAATTTGCAGGCATGATTCATTCAGGTGAAGGGCAGATTGGCCATTGAACCCACCGGGAGGATTCCCGGTGGGTCGGTCCAGTTGGGAGGGTTGGTCCCACGGTCTGTTTTTATTTTTTTTGTTTTTTAATTTTTTTAAAAAAAATTGTCGTTCCCGACCCCCCATTGGGTTGGGTTGGGACGGGGGGGGGGGATGACTCAGGCCAGCCCATTCCAGGACACCATGGTCAGGGCCAGTGTGTCATGAGCCACTGGTGCCCAGGTTTAAAAAAAATTTCTGTCAGCTCCTCCTCTCCTTCAACTCCAAGGGGGGGAGGGGTGTGTCAGCATCACATCCTTGACTCAGTGACTCACAGCAGGTGACCATGCACAGGGAGCTGAGAGACTGAGCGGTGAGGCAGAGGTGGCGATGGCACCAGCACCGGCACCGGCATGAGCAGAGGTCAGAGGAGCCGAGAGTCACCAGCTGCCCTGGTCACAGAGGGTGGTGCTGTGCATCCCAGTCTGGAGGAGGAGGCCAAGGCCGAGGCATGGCACAGCACAGCTCAATGAGTCTGAGGAGGAGTCCCCAGGGGGTGGGTGAGTCTGCGGGGCAGAGGGGAGGATCTGTGCTGAATGGGGGGGCAAGGATCTGGGGTTACAGTGGCAGAGGGGGGATCTGTGCTGAATGGGGGGCAAGGAGCTGGGGTTACAGAGGCAGAGGGGGGATCTGTGCTGAATGGGGGGCAAGGAGCTAGGGTTACAGGGGCAGAGGGGGGATCTGTGCTGAATCGGGGGCAAGGATCTGGGGTTATGGGGCAGAGGGGGAATCTGTGCTGAATGGGGGGGCAGGGAGCTGGAGTTACAGGGGCAGAGGGGGGATCTGTGCTGAATGGGGGGCAGGGAGCTGGGGTTACAGGGGCAGAGGGGGGATCTGTGCTGAATGGGGGGCAGGGAGCTGGGGTTACAGGGGCAGAGGGGGGATCTGTGCTGAATGGGGTGCAGGGAGCTGGGGTTACAGGGGCAGAGGGGGGATCTGTGCTGAATGGGGGGCAGGGAGCTGGGGTTACAGGGGCAGAGGGGGGATCTGTGCTGAATGGGGTGCAGGGAGCTGGGGTTACAGGGGCAGAGGCTGGATCTGTGCTGAATGGGGGGCAGGGAGCTGGGGTTACAGGGGCAGGGAGGGGGCAATCTGTGCTGAATGGAGGGGAAGGGGACTGGGACCTGATTGTGGGGCCTGTGGGCTGGGGCCTGCTTGTGGGTCTTGGATGGGGGTCTGTGGGCCTTCTTGTGGGACCTGGATGGGTCCTGTGGGCTTGCTTGTGGGGCCTGTGGGCTGGGGCCCATGGGTTTGCTTGTGGGGCCTGTGGGCCTGCTTGTGTGGCCTGCTTGTGGGGCCTGTGGGCTGGGGCCTGTGAGCCTGCTTGTGGGGGCTGTGGGCTGGGGCCTGTGGGCCTGCTTGTGGGGCCTGTGGGATGGGGCCTGTGGGCTTGGTTGTGGGGCCTGTGGGCCTGCTTGTGGGGCCTGTGGATTGAGGCCTGTGGGCTTGCTTGTGGGGCCTGTGGGCCTGCTTGTGGGGCCTGCCTGGACTCACCATTGTTTGGAGAAGGCCTGGTACTGGTGGATGAAGGACTGGCTGTAGAGGTGTGTGAGGAGGTCATTTTATAAATTTAGACATCGTAGTCTTATGAGGGCCTCTTTCTTGTCAAGAGGCTCAGCTGTCTCAGGGGAGTTGTGTGAGAAGGCAGCTGTGCGTTAGCAGAAAGGGTACATTCCTTCAAGGCTATTCCTTAATTGTGTTCCAGTGCAGCATTACTACAGGTGCAAGGAATGACGCCTTAATATTCAATAATGTAGATATTGGAAATCTGGTATAAATTCTCCCCTTAGTCATCTTTTTGCTAAGCTAAACATAGGGCCTGTGGAATACTAGTGCAACTGGTGTAGGAATGAAGAAGCCTCACTGTAGGATGCACAGCAAGAGACAGAGTGATTTTCAGTTGGGGGCCACTGAGCACTGAAATGAAGTGATTTGTGGAGCCAGAGCACTGAAATGAGGGCCAGTACCCCCACCAGTGGCAGTCTCCCCCCTGCCAGCCCCCCATAACCTCCCACTCACTCCTGTCAGGCTGCTGAGGCTCTGGGTCTGGGGACTCAGCTCTGATAGTCCCCAAATCTGGTGCACTCTGCCCACCTCCAAACCATGCCCCCAAGCCAAACCCCCAAGCCACGCCCCCTTGGCCCATTTCCGGCCACTAAAACTATATTTTAGTTTTCCAACCACTAAAGCTATATTTTAGTTTTCCGGCCACTAAAACTATATATTCCTGGGCCACTTTGATTTCCCAATCCACCCCTGATTCAGCTGGACCTGTACACCCCTGCCCCCCCTCCAGGGAGTTGTCGTATCATGGCACTCCATGGGGGCATGGCCCTGATGGGAAAGGGTGGGGTAAACACTGCAACTCCACCCCCTTTCAGACATAACCACACCTTATATGGAATGCAATGTCTCAATGCTCTACAAGGAATATAGCTATGGCATTCCCCCACCCCTTTCCAATGTGTCCACACCCTTATGGACTCGCATGGCATCATAGTGCTCCATGAGAACATGGCCTCCTGAAGCTGCAATACCTAAAACTAAGGCTGTAGCAGAATGTCGCAGCGGTAGCTATTTCCGCTGGAAACAGCGTTTCCGCAATTAGTGGTATGGCATGGCAGAGGCTTTCATTCCGCTAGTTTCATTCTAGTACTTCTGCAGTTCCGCTAATTTCATTCCGCTACTTCCACAGGCTTCGCAAAAGAGCAGAAATATGACATTTCTGCTACTTCAGCCATTCCGCCAGCACCACAAAATAGCGGAACAGTGATTTTTTGACAGTTTCCGACAATTCCGCAATTTTTCTGATAGTTTCCGAATTTTCAGAATGCTGGCAGAATTTTAGCAGAATGTCAGCAGAAAAGCTGCAGTGTGGCGCGGGCAATTCCGAAATGGCAGAATGGAATCGTGGCGTGGTAACAGCTGCTGCCACATCAGCCCTACCTAAGACCAAGGAGCTTGGGCTGGGATGGGAGTGCACTCAAACAGAATCAAGTCTAATGGGGTCAGTCAGATTTCTCATGGCCTCTAAACAGAAGAACTCCATGCGCAGGGCAAATGGTTACTGAAAGCTTTTGAAAATCCAGCCCAAATTGGAGTTGCCAAGTTCTTTGGAAAAGCTTTATGCCCAGATACCTTCGTGCCCATTCTGTGCACTGTTTGCAGCTAGGTTTTCCATCTTTTTGCAGATTGACCCTGAGCTTCCCATAGGCCAAAATGGGAATCTTGGAGTCAAATTGCAAAAGGTGGTAACCCCATATACAATTCTAAATGTAAGGGAAATAGCTCTTCCAGCTGATGATCAATGTGGAGGCAGAAGGCAGCTGCTCTAAAGCCCAAGACTGTATAATACAAATTGCAGTAAGAAGGCAACAAAACACTTCATCAAGTGCTTTAAGAATCGCCCTTCCTAAAGGTTCATCAAGTGCTTTAAGAATCGCCCTTCCTAAAGGTTCCATCCAACTTCCATTGCCTTAAAGCTTTCAGTTGACACAAGTAGAAGTTGGACCAGAATTAGAAATAAGAGTTAAAGAAAACTATATAGATCTTAACCTAAATACTCCCTGTCCACCATCCCCCCAAAAGATGTTTCGGTTGTGTGGTTTTTTTTAAAGAAAGAAAGAAAGAAAGAAAGAAAGAAAGGAAGAACACCATTATTATATTAACATGCTTCCCCTAGAACAGGGGTGAGGAACCTTTTCCTTTTTTCTTTTTTAAAAATTATTTATATAGCACCAGCACTGTTCAATCAGTAGTTGTAGACAGGTCCCTACTCCAAGGAGCTTACATGCCAAGACAGACAAGGGAGGAGAAACAAGTAGAGTAGCCAGATATGCAAACTTTAGAGAACACATATGAGAAATACAGTTTTCAGGGCTGCATTGGAGCCAATGCAGTCCTGCAATCTATATTCCTCATAAGTAGGGCTAAGATTTAGTCACGGTAGTGATGGGGGTCACATTTTTAGTGAATTTTCCTCCTCACCATGACTTTTACAGCTTTTCTGTGACTTCCATGACTTTGGCCTAAGAAACACTGGAGGAGCCGGCTCTGACTCAGCCCAGAGAAGAGAAGTGCCACCAAGAAGAGAGGTGACACTGAGAAGAGCGGTGTGGAGACTTCAGTCAGTGCTGACTGCTGTGCTGAAATCTCCGGGGTTCTCCAAAACCCTCCCCTTCAGAGCACGGCATGGTTAGAGGCAGAAGGCGGAGCTTGAGAAGAGCCATCCAGAAGAGCAGCATGGATGCTGCTCTCAGCGCCGGCTTCCACACTCACATGTTGCTCCAAACCCCTCCCCTTATGAGCACAGTGTGGCTAGAGGCAGGAGGCAGGGTCAGGGCTAGAAAAGGCGTCATGGAGGAGACGGCAGCATTTCCTCTGCCGTTCTTCAAGCCTTGCTCTACCTTCCCTCCTTCCTGGGGGTTTCATTCTAAGAGAGGTAAGGGAGAGGGTGGGGTTTCCCTTTCCCCCCCTGCCTGTGGCTTTCATTCTAAGTGAGATAAGGGAAAGGGGGGAGGGTCCCTTTCCTCCTGCCCTAGGCTTACAGTCTAATAATACATTATGTTAAGAAACATTAAATAAAAGTAAAATGGAACATTTTTACCCATGACTTTTCCATGACATTTTATCTTTCCTACCATGACCTAGTCATGACTTTTTAGAAAAAATACCATGACAGAATCTTAGCCCTACTCATAAGTGTCCCCTAAAAGGATATATTAATGAAGCTGAGAAGTTACAGGTGCACATCCTTAACCAGGGCCCCGAGGGAAACGCGGGTCTGCGATTCACAGATTTCCCGTGGAATTCCCCTCCCCCCGTGGAATCTCCTGCCCCGCTTACCCCAGCGCAGAATTTCCAGCCTGCGCTGGGGGGATGCGGGGCAGGAGATTCCATGAGGGGAGGGGAATGAAAAAACCCTCGGGGCTTCCCCTCCCCAGCCTCCCGAGTTGCCAGGGGGGGAGGCACCCCCTTTAGATAATTAATTAACTTACCAGTGACGGCAGCAGCAGCTGCTCTGTCCAGCGCGCTCGTACTTCCTGCTCGTACTTCCTGGCCCCTCCCGACGGGGCCTCTCAGGGCGACGCAGCCAGATGATGTCATCCGGCTGCGTCGCCCTGAGAGGCCCCATCGGGAGGGGCCAGGAAGTACGAGCAGGAAGTACGAGCGCGCTGGACGTAGCAGCTGCTGCTGCCATCTCTGGTAAGGCAATTCCTTTTGTTTTTCGGGGGGGGAGAGTCAAGCAAGCCCCAGCAGCTGGGGAGGGCAAGCCCCGGCAGCTGGGGAGGGGAAGCCCTGAGGATTTTAACAGTGCGGGGGGAGGAGGAGGCAAGCCAAGCCCCCCCCCTGCATGGTAAATCGCGCCGAGGCGCAGAATTGGGCCCTGACTCCCGCGGAATTTTAAAAAAAATTCCGCGGAAGAATCGGGGCCCTGTCCTTAACTTATGTACAGGGAAAAGAAGGACTCTGAGTGAAGAAGGAACACTTTGAAAACTACCCATGGGCTATTTTGAAAACTAATACTAACTCCACATGCCAGATAGGAATTAGGGAGTTAAGGGGTTAGAAGAAGTGATTTGTTTATTTATTTAAATTTATATCCCCACTGTCCGCTAAGGCTCATGGCAGGTTACAATAGAAAGGAAGAGTTAAAGAAGAGTTAGAAGTTAAGGGGTGTGCTCAGAGTAGTGAGGGAAGGAAGGGAGGGTTCAGATCATGGATCTATGCCAGGAGTGGGGAACCTTTTCCCTCCCAGAGCCACTTTGAAAATTTGTACAAGTTCCAAGGGCCACAAAGAAGTCAGGGGCAGAAGTGCTTAAGTGGTGCACACAGGAAGAAGAGGGTCTACAGATCTGTACCATGGATCAGTCCTGGTGTGCCTGCCCCTATTTCTGTTCCCTTACCGTGAGTTCTGTTTTTCAATACTTGGGAGTAAGAACTGGATCCAAGGACCATATCCAGGAACTGGAAAGGAGCTATATAGCCATGGGTCACATTTGGTCTCCATACCTAAGGTTCCCCATCCTTGATCAATGCCATCCCCTATCTTTGAGTACATGCCGGCTCCTCATCGCCATTTCCTTCACCTAAGCTCAACTCTTTCAATGCTTGAGGGTAGGGACTTGGTCCAAGGCCCACATACAGGAAATGGAAAGGAAATTTAAAAATTGTCATTGCCATGGGTCAGATGTGGCCTACAGGCCAGAGGCTCCCCACTACTACTTTACACCAGTGGTTCCCAATGGTTCGGTTTTGGACTAATGGAACACTGTCATCCCTCAAAGTTTCTCCTGAACCACAATGGAGGCTGGCTGTGGCTGCACAAGGTGTGTGAAGTTTTCAAGTTCTCTTGGTACCACGGCCATCTCCAGGGCTTGGGAGATTACTGTAATGAGCATGAGCTGACCATGGCTTTCCTATGGCCAGCACATGCTCCTTATAGGCATCCTCTGTCCCTCCCGCAAGATGGCCATGGTGCAGGCTGGAACCAAAGCTTCTTTTGCCATGGCCACAGGCTGGAGCAGCACAGAAAAGTAGGTGGCTGAGGGTGCTACAGCCTCTGACGCCCTTTAGTCATAAGTTTGACTGTTTAATTTGGTTCTGTGAACAAGCTATGATGCACTTACCATGCTCTCATGCTTCACCAGTGGTGCAGAGACCAGAGTTCTGGAATTATTGCTCTAGACGAAGGTAGAAGGATAGTGGCAAGAAAGATAATTGAACTCAGTTACTTGGATAGGATCTGGGGAAATCCATAAGATAAGAGGTCACATTCTAGTTATCTGCTAAAGAACATGGTCTCTGTTGTCATGTTTATATAATGGGAATAAGCATACAGGCATCACTTCCCCTTCCTGTTCTCCGGATGCAGAAAGGATGCTTATGCGAATACTCAAAAACCTGGTTTTTATTCCCAGCTCTGCTACATATGTCCTGTGCAGCCTTAGGCAAATCACTTACTTACTGTACCTTAGGGTGTTTTCAGACATTACAAAATCACAGTCAACCACAGTGAACCACACTCAACCCCGTGGCGGGGCCAAAGGGCCCTGAACGTCTGTTCGGCGGCCACCAGATATTCACCACAGACAATCCCCACCAGGGGACAAAATTAACCACCCTTCCACAGGTCTGGCCCAGACCATCTTCAAAAGCGTGGTCAAAGCAATTCCCACCAGGAAACAACAAAAATGTAACATCTGAATGGCAACCACCAGCCGGAATCAAGCAAAATGATTCCCAACAGGGGAGAAAGCATGTGGCAGAAGCTGCCAGGAGTGACTCTGCCCTTTCCAGCTGACCTTCCCTGACACTCTTGCTTCCAGGGGCTACTAGGCCTGATTTTGCAACCGGACGCATGGCAGGATTTCGCAATCCCAGGGGAAGGTACAGCCAGGTAAACCTCCCAAGGACCAATCACAATTGAGGGGTAGGAGGCTTTTAAAAAGAAAAGCCACACCGCTCAAGGCTCTCTTCCATCTTGTCTTCTGCTTTGCTCTGGACACTGACCTTGTGCTGAGGAGCTAAGGGAATGGCTCCTGGCCTGTTTGGACTAAACTGAACCTAAAGGTAAACCTCCCAAGGACCAATCACAATTGAGGNGCAAAGGCGCACCTGAAGCTGTGAGTAATTGAAGGTTAGATCTGATGGACCAGTTTAGGCTAGATGCTTCTAAAAAGGCCATTGTGCCTAAACTGTTCTGATCAATTGCTTTTGCTCAAGGGTTCAAAATAACTCACATGGTTGTAGCCTGTGATGCTGGGTTTAAATTATCATTAAAGTATTCTTTCTTTTGATCTAAAAGATCTATGTGTGTGTGTGTTAGCAAATGCGCCTCTGTATGCTCAGGCGGCAGAACCTGGGAACTGTTTTATCCTGGCTTGTGAGCCTGACTGTTTTAAAAAAGCAGAAGAGGTCTCATCCTCCCCAGAGGGATGAGACCAGAATCTGAATAAATAAATACCTCTGGGGTGGTGGCAGCGGAAAAGAGACCAGTTAATAAGTGGGTAACGGGGTGCCGGGAGGCTGGGGCGAACCCCAGTGGGCTCGGTTACGCCACAAAGCACGCAGCATCGCTGCCAGGCAATGAGCAACAACACAGGCCAGGGAGGGTTATTTAAAGGACACACAGAAGTAGGGGGCCGTGGCGGGATGGAGCGAGGCAGAAGGGAGAGGAGAGCGGAGGGCGAGAGAGTAAGGGAGGAGGTGTAGGAGGCGCAGGCGGAGGAGGTGGTCATGCTGCACATGGAGGTGGTTGAGGGACAGCAGTAGCAGCAGCATCAGCCTGGACAGGCCGCCCCGGGGATGACAACTGGCCTGGGGGACGAGGCACCCCGGAAATGGGTAAGGGGACCGAAGGGGTGTGTGCACGGGCACAGGGGCACCAAGGGAGGTGGGAGGGCTAGAAGTGGGGGGACAGGGGGAAGGCCACAGGGCTGTGGCAACCCGGCAAACAACCTCCCCCCCCTTTATGATGCACAGACACAGAAACGGGCCCGGGAGTCCGAGTCCCCAGAGGCCGCGGGTGCCGGCCAGGCGGAGGAGGAGGAGGACCAGGAGGGCCCACTCAGGAGATGGCCATACCACCGAGTGAAGCAATGGGGGCACATGGAAACCGAGGACTTCATCAGGATCTGGGGACCCTGGAGCATCAGTTGGAGCTACTGGTCAACCAGAGGAATGAACACGTCTACTTGGAGATCGTGTGGGACATGGAGGTGGTGGGGCACCACAGGACCATGGCCCAGTGCTGATTGAAGGTCAAGGAGCTCAAGAGGGGGTACAAGGCCATCAAGGACAACATGGAGTCTGGACCGCCCCCTACTATAACGCCCTGGACTGCATCCTGCACATGAAGGGATCCATTGTTGCCCTGTGCCTCGTGGGGAGCAATGTGGCCCAGGGCAGGGAACGGGCCAAGGTACCCCCTCCCCTTGCTTCCCCCCTAGAAGGCACCAGCTCCAGGGGCCCTGCTACCTAAGAACACCACCCCAGGACCTCGGGAACCAGCAGGTGCCCCTCATGCACCAGCCCTGAGAGCCCCCGGCCCCTGGGAGAATCCAAGGCCAGCACACTGGTAACCCTCAGCCAGTGGACACAGGGGGACCCCAGTAACACAGAGGGACCAGCCTCAGAGGACTCCGAGACCCACATCAAGGGTAAGAAAGTGGGTGGGAGGGGAGACGGACCAGGGGGGATGGGCTGAGGGGGGGGAGGGGGCACACTGGGCTGTCCCCAGCAACCCCGGGCACCCCAGAACATGGTAAGGGGACCCAGGGGGGCACTGAGTGGCATGTTCAGTCCACCCCACCCAACTCCTCCCATATCCCCACAGGGCATGGCATGCCCTGGCACCTATGACAGGTGGGCAAGGGGTATGGGGTAGAGCAGCCCCGGGAGCAGCCAGAGGTCCCAGGTGAGGAACACTGACAAGTTGGGGGGGGAGGGGAGAGGGCACCAGGGGAGGCCGGGTGGGGGATCCAGAACACGTGGTGTGGGGGAGGGGGGCCAGGGTGCAAGTGAACGCTGGGGGAGGGCACCATCCACCAACCCGAGGGGGTACTCCCAACCCCCCAGCCGTGCCACAGGATAGGGGCCGGGCAGCTGGGGTGCCTAACCACCCCTAATGTGTACCCCAACAGGCTGACCCGATGGGTCCCAGCAAGCTGGCCCTATGTCCCCAGCGCAGCAGATGAGGTATGACACCAGAGGGAGGAGCAGGCGGAGGACATAGTCTGCTCAACCACCGAGCAGGGAAAGCGGATGATTGTGGCCATCGATCGGATGGAGGTGGCCACGGAAAGGGCCGTGCAACAAACGGAGGCAAGGGACTGTAGGCTGCAGGCAGAGGTGCGACTGGAATGGAGGCGGAGGCGCCGGGAGCACAGCAGGCATTGGAGGCATTTGGCTGGCTGGAACTGGCCATCGACAGGATGGTGAGGGAGCATTGAGCCAAGATGGACCACTCCCACAATATTGGCACCTCACTCCTCCTGCACGCAGGGACCATGAGTGCATACATGATGGCAGCCACCACACCGGGCAACCTTTCCACCCCAGTCTCGATGCCAGGCCCCTTGGTGCCCCCACTGCCTCCGCCACTGCCCCAGCCACCAGCATGCCTTCTGGGCCCATGCATCCACCTCCCAGTCCCTGTAGACCTCCAGAGGGAGAAGCCACCCAGGGGGGACCCTCCGGCCCCGGGTCTGCCTGCCCTCCCACCATCACCTGCCCCTCACGACACCAAGGCCTCCCATGACACTGTTGGTGACATGGACAGTGGAGGGAGGGGACCTCCCAGAGCTCCACGGTGCCCACAGGGTGGCCGAGGGGGAGGCCCCAGAGACGTGAGGGAAGGGGGGGGAAAGAGGTGAGCAGCCTTGGGGGACACAGCACCGGGTGGTGGGTGGTGGTGGTGGGGGCACCTGTAGGTGGTGGTCACCATAAATGTACGGGCACCACTGTCGCCTTCATGGTTCTGTTCATGGGCCGGGGGCTTGGGGTGGGTGGGCATCGAGGGGTGTGCCCAGGGTGCTGGTGGGGGCCCCGGGGTGGTGGAGACTGGGGTGTGTGCCCTCACACCTCGGCCTCCCATATGATCCACCTGGCCAGGGCTTCACGGATGTGCTTTGCGTACCGGTACTCCTGCGGGTTCTCTGCATTCACATAGAGAGGCACAGGGCTGGGAGGACCCTGGGGCATGGAGTAGTCAAGGGCAGCCCCATCGGTCTCACACACATTGTGCAGCACACTGCAGGCTCTGATCACCAGGGTCGAGGTCTCCACCGTGTAGTCCAGGCGGCCCGCAAGGCTCCTCCAACACTGCTTGAGGGCTCCAAAGGCCCTCTCGACCATGGTCCTGCTTGCACACAGGTGGGTATTGTACAGTGCCTCCACAGGGGTCCTGACAACTGGGCATGACTTCATCAGCCACTGGGTGAGTGGATAGGCCTGGTCCCCTAGGATGCAGGGGGGCATCAGCACCCCCTCAATCCAGGTCATCCCCATGTCCACGAAGTCCCCGCGGTACATCCGGGCATCGAAGGAGGAGATGGTCATGATCCGGGCATCGTGGCTGCACCCTGAGTGGCCCGTGAAAATGTCTATGAACTGCCCCTGGTGGTCCACGACTGCCTGCAGCTGCAGGTGTCTGTTGACATATTATGCAGCCTCTCCATTTGAGGGGCAGAGGATCTCGATGTGGGTGACATCCACAGCGCCCATGCAGTTGGGGAACCCTCCAGCCGTGAAGCCAGCCATCATGGCCTCCTGGTCCACCAGCTGGATTGCTCGGTCCAGGAGCACACCCTCCACTGCCTCGCAGATGTCTCGTAGGATCCCGGCGATGGTGCTCACTCTGACACCGAAATTCTGTGAGACGGACCGGCAGGAGTTGGGTGTTTCTAGTGCCCAGACCCCGATGGCCACCTGCTGGACCATGGGAATGGGGGTCCGAATGGGGGTGTGCTGCCGCTCCATCCAGGGCGTTAACAGCTCCGCGAGTCGCAGTAGGGTGCGCCTGTCCATCCTAAAGTGCGGTCTCCATGCGGCCTCTTCCCACTGAGTCAGCGCCCTGGCCCACCGCCCCTGTGACTGCTCCATGACCCATAGCTGCCAGGCAATGGGCATAGCGAGCTGGGCAGTGCGGCCCATGGTCTCCCTCTGCCACTGGAGCCAGCCAGCTGCCTCACTGAGTGCTGAAGCCCTCTGCCGGGCACAGATGAGGGCCTGCCTGACTGTTCCGGACATCCGCTGGGCCCTGAGATGGATCAGGGAGTGCCGGCGACTGTGGTGGGCTCGCCAGGCTCTAGCAGCACTCCAGGCCATGCTCACCCGCCGCCGGGCGGCTAGGTGCACCTCTGAGATCTGGAAGTGCAGGAGGTCCGTGTACAAGTGGTACCACTCTACGCAGACTGCTAGGTGCATCCCTCAGGTGCCCAACCGGCCCAGCTCCATGGTGAACGGGGACCTGGGTGGGTTGGAGCCGCATCCATTATAGGCTGGGGCACGTGTCATCCCACCCCCTGTACGCGACCTGCGTACCAGCCAGGGGGCCCAAGGTCACATCTTCCCCCCCCGGCCAGCTGGACCAGCTCCCACAGGGTGACGGGGCGGCAGTGGGCACCCCATTGCACACACCTGCGGTTCCTGCATGGGGCCTGGCGCATGGTCCAGCCTGCGTCCGGGCGTGTGTGGCCTGCAGTTGCATTCCTGCTGTCATCACCTCCCACCTTTCTGTGTTTTGGCTGCCTGTTGTCCTCGCCGCCCTGAGCTGTGTGTAGGATGTCCTGTATGTGTGCTCAGTGCCAGCAGCTGTTCTGGGTCCGCACCCCATGTCTCGCTCATTAGCCGGGCAATGTTGCGGCCCGTGGCCTTATCGCTTGGCCTTGGAGCTCCCCTGTTTCCCCTCCCATCCATCCAGGGATTGTGGGGCCCCTCTTGCCTTATCAGGCACGTGCTGGACCATGGCTGGCAGGGCTTCCCCACCGCTCACGGGCCCCTCCACCACTGGCACTCCCCATAGCTGAGGGCCTTTCGTGAGACCATGGCCCTGTGTGACCTGTGGCATTTCCCGGCTGTGCAATTGCTCCTGATCTGCCCTGAAAGCCTGACAGGTGCCTATGCGAGTCTGAGCTCCAGACTGTGCTACTTTGGTTGTGAGGCAAGCGCCCGCGATATCCGGATGCACATGGAGACGCTGGGCCTGCGTCAGTTTCCTGATGGGCGCATCCCAGAGATGAGGTGTGCGCATGTGGGGTGTTGTGGCAGAGACTTTGTCTGCCATCTCTGTGTGCAGTCTGGCCACCTACATGGCCTGTGTGATGGAGGGGCCCCCCGCCCTGGCTGTGTCCTTCTTTGACTGTGTTTACAAGGCCCGTTTGTACCAGCGGTCCCGTGGGAGGGTCTATCACTGGCTGTTGGAGCTGGGTCACCTTCTGTGGCCCCCAGATGCTGACTATGGCTTGTCGGAGCCCACCGGGGTGGAGCTGGCAGCGCTGGCTGGTGTGTGGTCCCGTTCCGATGTGCAGGTGGGGATTGCCATGAAGGATCCCTTTGAGGCGTACTACCTGGTCGCCCACCACATGGCAGCACTAGGATACCATCAGGGCATGCTTCAGTGGCTCCACTTTGTGTACCTGGTGGGCCACCCGGCCCCAAGCCCTTTCGTGGCCCCCTGCACCTACCTGTGAGGTCCCCTGTGCCTTCTGGGCCCAGATTGCTGGCCCTGCTGTGAGCTCCCACCTCTGCCCTGCTGCCGTGGGTCACTGCCCGCTCCCTCCATGATGTCCCGGCCTTGCTGCTGTGCTGCCTGCTTCCCTGGGTTCTGCTGCCCCTGCCTGTGGCTCTGGGCCTCCTCCACAGCTCCCCCTGTCCACCACTGCAACCGGTGTTCCCCTCCATGTCTGCCTTCTCCAGTGGCCGTGTCCTGATCTCCGAGCCACCACCCAGAACCCCGGGGTGCTGCTGAACTTCCTCATCTGTGTGTGATCCCTCCTGTACCTGTGGCCCCCCTGTTGGGTGATTCTGTGACTGCGGGGTTTTGGGGCCCCCAGACTGTATCTCCCGGCATCCTCCCGGGGTGTGAGTGTGTATTTGGACCGGCTGCACGGCTCCGGCTCTCCTCTATCCCATCCATCGCATCCTCGGCGGCGCCTGTCTGCCTCCTGGACCATTCCCGGGCTGCTCCCTTTTTGGTATGGCCTCCCCCTTTGCCTGTGTTCTGCCCATGTGGGGTCACCCCATTCTGGGACTGGCTGTGTAGCTGTGGGGGTGCCTGTGCAGGCTGTGCTGTTGTGGGGGTTCTGGATGCCGTTCTCTGTGTTCACCCCCGCTCCCTGTCCCCGCCCTCCTCCCTCCCTCCTGTGCCCGTTGTGCCATGTGTGTTGTCTGTCCCGCTGTGTCCCCCCTTCCATTCCTTTCCCGTATGGGTATGTATGTGCCTGACTGTGTATTTGTGCTGTGTGTTCCACTGTGACCTCGTTGTCTCTGTGCCTGCTGTGTGTGCCGCCTCACCGGCTCTTCTCCCTCCTCCCCCTCCCTTCCCATTTTCCTTGTGTGGGCATTTCCTTTTTGTGCTTTTGGCTTCCTTTGTCCTCAGCCGGCCATGTCTGTCTCCCGCCCCTCCCCGGTGCCTTCTGGGTGTTTTGACCATGGCTGGGAATCGATGTCACATCTGTTGCAATGCCCTGGACCGTGGTCTGACCGATTCCCTTCCATGGTCCCGCTCCTGTCACGTCTGTTTGAGGCCTCCCTGGACCACGGGGGGTGGGGGGGCTTGCCACTGCTGGAAATCCACTGTGGTGAATCGGGACCGCGTAACAGCTGAAATCACCCTTAGTTTCTGGTCTACATAAAACAAAAGGGTTAATATGTTCCTATGCCACAAAGACGTTGTGAGGATAAACTCATTTTTGTTAGAACTGAAATGAAGGGTACATTTCATTGTTGTGCATATTATTTGCAACTTCAGATAGCCATCTCAATTTTCACACCTGGAACTGAATATCCATGTATTTTTGTTTCCAGATAATCAACTTTGGATACTCTAATTTTTCCAGCAAATTTGTTTCAGTTATGCAACTGAATAGCCAAATTAACCGGGGGTGTGGGGGACAAACAAAAAAACAAAACAACCCTCCGCCCCATAAAATTGCCCCAAATATTCCTACAAAGCAGACGTAGGTAGCATTGTTGTATTGTTAGACACAATCAAAGCAGGCAAATTCATTAGATACAGTATTCATTGTGGATATTAGTTTTGGTTCTACTTTTTGTTCAAGAGGCACTTTGACACTATGGTGACGAGAGCCATACAAGTATCTAGGTGGACCAAACACCCAATGCTTGAGTTGCTAGCAATGCCAATTTGGTGCCATTTCATAGATTCTACAGTGAGAGGAGCTGTCCAGATCTCACAATCTGGTCTCCTGAATAACACAAACCACTGTATTTCTTCTTGGTATTTCTGCATCAAACCCCATTTATAAGAACTGTGGCTCATACTGTATTTAGCAAAGTATGTGCTTAGGTACTTTGCTAAATACAGTTAAAACTGCGACCTAATTTTACTTTTAAAATATTATTAAAAAGAAAGATATTGCTTTAAAAAAAAATCCCAGCAGGTATCTGCTTTCCCTATGACTTTGAAGCTTGAAGTATGAAGCAACTCATGAATTTTGTGTCTAGCCTACAGGTTTATCAAATCAAAGCCTCTTCCATTAAAGACAGACCTGCTATTACTTCAGTCGTCACTATAAGTTCACACAAACAGAGCAAATGTATCAAAATATCCATTTAGAACTCAATCCCGATTCCCAGTGCAGTCAAAGTGAGTTTTACCATTGATCTGGGTGGCAGCAGAATCAAACTGTTCCTGGCTATTTGAAACGCACACATCAAGTATATGTGTATATGCTTTCCCAGTGAGATGAAATTTTTAAAATGCTTCTTCCAGATTATCCAAAAAATAAAAATAAAAATGCATTTCCCCCCCCTGACCGAGAACACTGACAGTAATCCAATGCTTTATTCCTGGAGTGAAAAGAGCTAGTTTTGGGAACAGGAGAGCCAAGAATGAATGAATAAGTTTCAAACTCTCAGCACACATAGACACTGCCATGTGGCCCAGTAGGGGTGGGAAGTTCGGATTATCCGGTATCCGATACTGCCGGTATTTTGCTGTACCGGCAGTATCGGATTAATCCAGATATTGGGGGTACTGGTCGTGACGGATTGTTTTACATTGCGGCCATTGAAATGAATGGCCGCAATGTAAAAAAAAAACAAAAAAAACCCCAACCACTTTTCCCTCCTCCATCCAGGCTGCACGGGTGGAAGAGGGGACACCTCCCACCCACCCTGCCCAGCCTGGATTTTTTTTAAAAAAAATTTTCCCCCGAAGTCCCTGGCTCCGGGCCGCCATCAGCGACCCGGAGCCCGCACCAGCAGGTAGGTACTAGGGTGATCCCTGGGGTGGGTGGGTGTTAAACCTTACCCCCCCAAGGATCGTCTACCTTTGGCGCTCCGAGTGGTGGCGGCGGCGGTGGCAGCATGGTGCTCCGGGCAGCTTCAGCGCTGGCTGTGGCTGCTGGCTTCAGCGCTTACTAGGCCTTCCGGGGAAACCCAGAAGTTCCCCAGAAGGCCTAGTAAGTGCTGAATCTGGCAGCCACAGCCAGCACTGAAGCCGCCTGGAGCGCCATGCTGCCGCTGCCGCCCAGAGTGCCAAAGGTAGGCGATCCTTGGGTGGGGGGGTAGGGTGATCCCTGGGGTGTGGGGGTGTTAAACCACCACCACCCCAGGGATCACCCTAGTACCTACCTGCTGCTGCGGGCTCCAGGTCACCAATGGAGGACCGAAACCAGCGACTTCGGGGAATTTTTTTTTTTTTTTAATCCAGGTTGGGCAGGTTGGGTGGGTGGTGTCCCCTCTTCCACCCACACAGCCTGGGATTGGGAGGGATTGTTTTTTTCCCCAATTGATTTCAATGGGGACACTGACAGTTCCCCATTGAAATCAATGCAATAGATCCGGCACCGGTAAACCGGTTTTAATCTGGTAAACTGGATTTTTGCAATCCGGTAACCGGTAAAACCGGTAGCCTGTTTTTTGCCCGATGTCCCATCCCTGTGGCCCAGTAGCACCATCATTTGCTGGGGATTCAGGAGACCAAGGTTCTGTGCCCAGTTCTTTTTTTTGGCTAGCTGCGTGACCTTGGAGCAGACCATTTTACCACTGTCTCTCTTTTTATGTTTTGTTTGTCTGATCACTTTAGATGGCTTCCATGAAATGAATATCTCTGCATGTTTGTGCAGTACCCAGTGAGTGGGATCTCTAGGTGTTATTTGCATATAAATAATATTCATAATGCTAATAATAACATATCTGAGTTTTTCTTAGAGATGCAGGTGGTTTGGAGGAGAGTGCTGAACCTGTTTTCTTTCCATTACACAAAGTGCTTGCTGCTATGAGTTTCCTCTGTGTGCTAGTTCATCTTTGCAAGGCCTGTTTTCTATTACGTTCATAAATTGACAAAGACCTCACCAAAGGTAGATGTTTCTGCATCCTGCAGTGAGATGTCTGCTGTTGCTACAATATCAAACTTCAATAGGACTGATATTTTCTTTTTAAATTGCTGTGCCTGTTACTGGAAATCTATTGTCCTTCTAGCCTGCCTGTGATGACTGAATTTCTTTAATGCTTATTTACTGAAGGTGTTTCAGCCCTGTAAAACTGAGAGGCCTTCATCAGTAGCTTGGATGTGACCCATGAGTCTTTTAAGTACTTGATAAAATCTGTAGATAGACTTGTTTTGTGAAGATTAACCTTTTTATAGTTGGCCTTGACGTGGTGCCACTGGTGTCATTGTCAAAAATGCGGAGATGCATAACCTTACTCAAGGTCATACAGACAACCTGTAATAGAGAATTCTGAATCTTCCTGAATGACAGTAGAAGGTAGAAAACCCATCTCTTGCATAGGCCTATTGTTTATAAAGGCAAAGCAAGGACCAAGGTTGCAAAAGAGAAAAAACCTTTTCTATTATTTGTGCATTCCTGTGTACTTGGAATTTCTCCCCTTTCTCTCTCTCTCTCTCTCTCTCTCTCTCTCTCTCAATGTTTCACCCCTCCCTTGCCTGGTCTTTTAGCTTTCAGTTGACTAATTGCACAGACTTCTCTGATTTGCTGTAAATGCCATACAGGGTAAAAACAAACATGACTTTAATTATTTGGGTAAAGGAGTAGAGGGACTGCTTATCAAATTTGCAGATGACACAAAATTGGGAGGGATAGTTTTATTCCTGGAGTGAAAAGGAAGAGAGAAACGCTTTAGAAGATAGAAACAAGATTCAAAATGATCTCGACAGGATGGAACGTTGGGCCAAAACTAACAAAATGAAATTCATCAGAGATAAATGTTCTGCATTTAGGTAAGAAAAATCAAATGCACAAATATAGGATGGCTGATACCTGTCTTGACAGCAGTACAGTGAGAAAGATCTAGAGGTTGTTGATCACAAGTTGAGCATAAGTCAGCAGTATGATGCAGCTGCTAAAAAGACTAATGCAATTTTAGCCTGCATTAACAGAAGAATAGTGTCCAGGTCACGAGAAGTCATAGTTTCACTCTATTCTGCACTGCTTAGACGTCATCTGGAGTACTGTGTACAGTTCTGGGCACCGCATTTTAAGAAGGACATTGACAAATTGGAACGGGTTCAGAGGAAAGCTACAAAGATGGTCTGGGGTCTGGAAACCAAGTCCTATGAAAAAAGGTTGAAGGAGCTGGGTATGTTTAGTCTGGAGAAGTGAAGACTAAGAGGAAACACGATAGCCATCTTCAGATATCTGAAGGGCTGTCATGAAGAAGATGGAGCAGACTTGTTCTCTGTTGCTCCTGAGAGCAATACTAGAACCAATGGACTCAAATTACAAGAAAGCAGATTTCAGCTAAACATTAGGACAAACTTCCTAATGGTAAGAGCTGTTTGACAGTGGAACAGACTGCCTAGGGCAGTGGTGGGCCTCTTTTCAAACAGAGGCTGGACGGCCATCTGTCGGGGATGCTGTAGCTGTGGATTTCCTGCACTGAGCAGGGGGACTGGTTTGGCCTGCTGTGGCACATTTGTGCAAAGATCCTGCCTGCACGTGCCTAGGAGGTCCTAGGCTGCAGGAGGGAATTCCTCCTGGTAAGAGCTGGAGGAATGGGATTGGGAGGGATGAGGAGAGGAATTGGAGGTGGGGAATGTATTTTATGTGTATTGTTGAACTGATGTTTTTAAAATGTTGCAAGTAGGCTTGAGCCCTTTGGGGGATAAGGTGGGCTATAAAATAAATGTATTATANCCTAGTAAGTGCTGAATCTGGCAGCCACAGCCAGCACTGAAGCCGCCTGGAGCGCCATGCTGCCGCTGCCGCCCAGAGTGCCAAAGGTAGGCGATCCTTGGGTGGGGGGGTAGGGTGATCCCTGGGGTGTGGGGGTGTTAAACCACCACCACCCCAGGGATCACCCTAGTACCTACCTGCTGCTGCGGGCTCCAGGTCACCAATGGAGGACCGAAACCAGCGACTTCGGGGAATTTTTTTTTTTTTTTAATCCAGGTTGGGCAGGTTGGGTGGGTGGTGTCCCCTCTTCCACCCACACAGCCTGGGATTGGGAGGGATTGTTTTTTTCCCCAATTGATTTCAATGGGGACACTGACAGTTCCCCATTGAAATCAATGCAATAGATCCGGCACCGGTAAACCGGTTTTAATCTGGTAAACTGGATTTTTGCAATCCGGTAACCGGTAAAACCGGTAGCCTGTTTTTTGCCCGATGTCCCATCCCTGTGGCCCAGTAGCACCATCATTTGCTGGGGATTCAGGAGACCAAGGTTCTGTGCCCAGTTCTTTTTTTTGGCTAGCTGCGTGACCTTGGAGCAGACCATTTTACCACTGTCTCTCTTTTTATGTTTTGTTTGTCTGATCACTTTAGATGGCTTCCATGAAATGAATATCTCTGCATGTTTGTGCAGTACCCAGTGAGTGGGATCTCTAGGTGTTATTTGCATATAAATAATATTCATAATGCTAATAATAACATATCTGAGTTTTTCTTAGAGATGCAGGTGGTTTGGAGGAGAGTGCTGAACCTGTTTTCTTTCCATTACACAAAGTGCTTGCTGCTATGAGTTTCCTCTGTGTGCTAGTTCATCTTTGCAAGGCCTGTTTTCTATTACGTTCATAAATTGACAAAGACCTCACCAAAGGTAGATGTTTCTGCATCCTGCAGTGAGATGTCTGCTGTTGCTACAATATCAAACTTCAATAGGACTGATATTTTCTTTTTAAATTGCTGTGCCTGTTACTGGAAATCTATTGTCCTTCTAGCCTGCCTGTGATGACTGAATTTCTTTAATGCTTATTTACTGAAGGTGTTTCAGCCCTGTAAAACTGAGAGGCCTTCATCAGTAGCTTGGATGTGACCCATGAGTCTTTTAAGTACTTGATAAAATCTGTAGATAGACTTGTTTTGTGAAGATTAACCTTTTTATAGTTGGCCTTGACGTGGTGCCACTGGTGTCATTGTCAAAAATGCGGAGATGCATAACCTTACTCAAGGTCATACAGACAACCTGTAATAGAGAATTCTGAATCTTCCTGAATGACAGTAGAAGGTAGAAAACCCATCTCTTGCATAGGCCTATTGTTTATAAAGGCAAAGCAAGGACCAAGGTTGCAAAAGAGAAAAAACCTTTTCTATTATTTGTGCATTCCTGTGTACTTGGAATTTCTCCCCTTTCTCTCTCTCTCTCTCTCTCTCTCTCTCTCTCTCAATGTTTCACCCCTCCCTTGCCTGGTCTTTTAGCTTTCAGTTGACTAATTGCACAGACTTCTCTGATTTGCTGTAAATGCCATACAGGGTAAAAACAAACATGACTTTAATTATTTGGGTAAAGGAGTAGAGGGACTGCTTATCAAATTTGCAGATGACACAAAATTGGGAGGGATAGTTTTATTCCTGGAGTGAAAAGGAAGAGAGAAACGCTTTAGAAGATAGAAACAAGATTCAAAATGATCTCGACAGGATGGAACGTTGGGCCAAAACTAACAAAATGAAATTCATCAGAGATAAATGTTCTGCATTTAGGTAAGAAAAATCAAATGCACAAATATAGGATGGCTGATACCTGTCTTGACAGCAGTACAGTGAGAAAGATCTAGAGGTTGTTGATCACAAGTTGAGCATAAGTCAGCAGTATGATGCAGCTGCTAAAAAGACTAATGCAATTTTAGCCTGCATTAACAGAAGAATAGTGTCCAGGTCACGAGAAGTCATAGTTTCACTCTATTCTGCACTGCTTAGACGTCATCTGGAGTACTGTGTACAGTTCTGGGCACCGCATTTTAAGAAGGACATTGACAAATTGGAACGGGTTCAGAGGAAAGCTACAAAGATGGTCTGGGGTCTGGAAACCAAGTCCTATGAAAAAAGGTTGAAGGAGCTGGGTATGTTTAGTCTGGAGAAGTGAAGACTAAGAGGAAACACGATAGCCATCTTCAGATATCTGAAGGGCTGTCATGAAGAAGATGGAGCAGACTTGTTCTCTGTTGCTCCTGAGAGCAATACTAGAACCAATGGACTCAAATTACAAGAAAGCAGATTTCAGCTAAACATTAGGACAAACTTCCTAATGGTAAGAGCTGTTTGACAGTGGAACAGACTGCCTAGGGCAGTGGTGGGCCTCTTTTCAAACAGAGGCTGGACGGCCATCTGTCGGGGATGCTGTAGCTGTGGATTTCCTGCACTGAGCAGGGGGACTGGTTTGGCCTGCTGTGGCACATTTGTGCAAAGATCCTGCCTGCACGTGCCTAGGAGGTCCTAGGCTGCAGGAGGGAATTCCTCCTGGTAAGAACTGGAGGAATGGGATTGGGAGGGATGAGGAGAGGAATTGGAGGTGGGGAATGTATTTTATGTGTATTGTTGAACTGATGTTTTTAAAATGTTGCAAGTAGGCTTGAGCCCTTTGGGGGATAAGGTGGGCTATAAAATAAATGTATTATATTATTATTATTAATTATTCTTTTTCTTATTCTTATCTCCATTCCCTTGCCCTTCCCTCTCAGCACATTCCATCAGTGTTTGAGGAGAGGGGCTGGATCATGGGCCAGATCTAGCAATCAAAAAGAAGGGAAATAAAAATCAGCTGTGGACTACATTTGGCTCATGGGCTGAAGGTTGCTCATCCCTGGTTTATTTGCATTCTTTATTTAGTGCCCCTGAGAGACTATCACAAGACACATTGTAGGTATCCTGCTGGCTTCAACCAGGTTGGGAAACAAGAATGAAGATGGGGGGCGTGCCAAATACAGTGTGCAAGAACCTTGTCATGTATATAAGTACATTTCTGGCAATGCTAATTTTAAAATAAATCTTGATACATACTTGTAGAGGAAACACTCAAAGGGGCAGGATAACTTTAGCAGGGAACATACTAAAAAGAAGGACACCGAATAATGGCCATAGGAATGCATTGACCTCTCCCGAATGGCCTTAGGGATCCATTAAAACATCAGTTTCTCCAAAAGAGATCCCGGGTGCGGTAGACACACACACACACACACACACACACACATGTAACATACTACAAAATAATATTGGGAATAACTAGGCTCTGTTTAGCCGCATCTATTAAATAATGCATCAGGCCTCCCAAATGGCCATAGGAATATATTGGGACACGGTGGGTTCTAGCCAAATACTTTTTGGGGCACATTGAGTGACTCCCCAAATACTCAACTGGAGTCATAGGGGAACACACCCCAACACCTCCCAAATAATGTCGATGCAGAAAAAGCCCCCCACTTCTTGCTGATTCAATCCCTCCAAATGGTCATAGGGATCCATTAAAATATGTTGAGATCCTGCCAAAGAGTATTGACGATGCACTGGGAGACCTCAAAATGTTCTCTGGGGTGCAGTAGCCCTCCCTACCCCCACATATTCAAAAATAATATTGGGGAATAACTAACCTCCATTACCCACATTGACTAGATAATGGCCCTTTTTACATGGACCACTGCTGGGGGAGGGCAGTCCATGTGTGCAGCACAGGGGCAGGGTGGGGGTGCAGGTGTAGATGGGTGCTCACCCATCCCCACCCATGAAGCGACCTGCATTTTCAATGGTTAATCTGTGCGTGGTGGTGATGGGGATGTGTGGATCACAGGAGCGCGCACCTTCACATTTACATGAGATGCTCCCCTACGTGGACACTGGGTGTCCATGCATAGGAGCATCATCTGTACATATGGCCACTGTCTCAAGAACTTCTGAATGGCCATAGGAATATATTGGGATACAGTGGGTTCTGGCCAAACATTGTTTGGTGCATAGGAATATATTGGGATATGGTGACTTCTAAATAAACAATTTGGGGTACACCATGGAACACCCCCCAAACACCAATGTGGATCCAATGGGAAACACTCCCGCTTCCGCTCAATTAATTTAATCCCTCCAAATGGCCATAGGAATGCACTGTTTCTTCCAAATGGCCATAGGGATCCATTAAAATATATTGAAATGCAGTTGACAGTTCTGGGAAAATACGAGGAGACCTCAAAATGTTCTTGGGGGGCAGTGGGAACCCCCCCATACTCTATGGTATCGGGGAATGACTCGCCTCCATTTACTGGAGGAATGGGATTGGGAGGGATGGGGAGAGGAATTGGAGGTGGGGAATGTATTTTATGTGTATTGTTGAACTGATGTTTTTAAAATGTTGCAAGTAGGCTTGAGCCCTTTGGGGGATAAGGTGGGCTATAAAATAAATGTATTATAATTCAGAGGGATTTAATGAATTGGGAGGGAGCAGGGGGCTGAGCACTTCTTATGCCTCAACATTATTTGCGAGGAGTTTGGAAGTGTTTCCCACTGGCTCTGCATGAGCATATGGGGGTTCCACAGTGTGCCCCAAATGTTGTTTGGCCAGAGGCCACTATTTCCCAATAGATTCCTATGGCCATTCAGAAGGTCTTGAGACATTATCTAGTCAATATGGGAAAATGGAGGCTACTCATTCCCCAATATTATTATGGAGTATGTGTGGGGGTTTCCACTGCACACCTGATAACATTTAGAGGTCTCCACATATAGTCCCATAACTGTCGAGCTGGATCCCAAAATGTTAAGTGGTGCCTATGGCCATTTGGAAGAATCAATGCATTCCTATGGCCACATGAGGATTGCATCATGGGACACCAGGGGACAGGGGCATGGAGGGGCTGCAGAAGCCCTCACTCACCCCTCAAGATGAGCCACACCCAGCCCTGAGCCCTCCGACACAGCTCCCGCCACCCCTCCAGACCAAGGCACCGGCACTTCCAGAGCCGGCGCCCTCACAACACACAAGCAAGGACACCCCACTGGTCAAGCACCTTTCCTATGGCCACACGCTGGTCCTGGGGGCGGGGCCAAGGACATACTGCCGATAGCAGAAGCCACACCCCCGGATCCAGCCCTGTGGTGCTCACAGCATCTACAATGCCGCTTGGACCCAGAGCATAAAGGCAGCTCACTGCCACCCTAGCCCCACTGGTGATCAGTGCCTCTGTGCCCGTGAGACTGGCCCCTTGCTTGCTGTGTGGAGAACCTTGGTATCTGTGAAATTTGGATTGATTGCATTTGTCTGTGGTGCATGGGTGAGATGAGTGATTCTGAGAACGAGAGTAGCATGGATCAGGTAAGTGTGTATCCTTGTGGGTGTCCTTATACATCACTCTCCCTTGACCCTCCAGGTGTGTGTGCCCTTTCCCTTCTCCTCGCTTCCTTGGCTGGAACACCCCTCTCCTCATGCTCCCGTGCTCACTTCCGTACCTTCTCCCTTTATTATTATNATAGATAGATAGATAGATAGATAGATAGATAGATAGATGTAGGAGTTAGCTTAGTGATAGAGATAGTTTAGTTTTTTAGTGTTTGTAGAAGTAGGCCTACAAATTACATTTTAGTGTAACTTAGTTTTAGTGTTTGTAGAAGTAGGCCTGTGTACTTATTAGATAATCCATTTAGTTCATAGCATTTAGACTAGTTAATAGCTGTTAGATTTAGTGTAGATATATATATATATTAGATTTTAAAAATAAATTAAAAACCCATATAAAAACAAAAAAACCAAATAAAAAACAAAAGAAAACCATATAAACCCAATAAAAAACAAAAAAAACATATAAAAAACAAAAAAACACCCATAACAACATTTCCCGAACAGCCGAATGGCCGAACTGAACAGCTGAATGGCCTAACCGAATGGCCTGTTCGGACGACTGAACCGAACAGCCAAACCCGAACTCGGCGAATTAACCGAACTGCCGAACCAAACGGACGAACCGAACGCAGCCGAACCGAACAGATGAAACGAACGGACAAAACGAACGCAGCCGAACCGAACAGCTGAACCCGAACCGTGATCTGTTCACCCATCCCTACTGGCACCACCTTGCTACTTTCCGGGGGCAGGTGTGAGTGGGTCTTCTCCTGTTCCCGTTTACCCCTTGTTTCCTTCACCTCTACCCCTATTCCCCACAGGCCATTCAGAGGGATTAAATGAATTGGGAGGGAGTGGGGGGTCTGGGGTGTTCTTATGCCTTAGGTTAGTCATTCCTCAATATTATTATGGAGAATGTGGGGGAAGGGGGTACCCACTGCACCCCTGAGAAGATTTAGGCCTCCCAGTATATCCTGAGCACTCTCAAGCAGAATCCCAGCAGATTTTAATGACTCCCTATGGCCATTTGGAGGGAATCAATGAATTGGGAGGGAG
The DNA here is from genome assembly GCA_003113815.1 of Sphenodon punctatus. Classification (NCBI taxonomy): domain Eukaryota; kingdom Metazoa; phylum Chordata; class Lepidosauria; order Sphenodontia; family Sphenodontidae; genus Sphenodon; species Sphenodon punctatus. Next base: position 5,155,578 of record QEPC01011131.1, read on the forward strand.
TGGGGGAGGGTCTGGGGACTTCTTATGTCTTAGTGTTAATTGTGGGGGAGGTCTGGGCGTGTTTCCCATTGACTCCATATGGGTGTGGAGTGTGCCCCCAACAGTGTTTGGCCAGAACCTATCATGTCCCAATATGTTCCTATAGCCATTCGGAAGGACTCGAGGCATTGTCTAGTCAATGGGGGTAAATGGAGGTTAGTCATTCCCCAATATTATTATGGAGTACTTGAGGGGAGGGGGATACCCACTGCACCCCTGAGAACATTGAGGTTTCCTGGTATATCCCGAGCACTGTCAAGCAGGAGCCCAACAGATTTTAATGACTCCCTATGGCTATTCGGAGGGATTCAATTAATTGGGAGGGAGTGAGGGACCGGGGGCTTCTTAGGGGTGAGACTTGAGGCAAAAAAACGGATACCAGTCTTACCGGTTACCGGTTTCCAAAAAAAAAACCGGTTTACCGGATTAAAACTGGTAGGTACTGGTATTTTTCCATTGGTTTCAATGGGGAACTGTCCCCATTGAAATCATTGGGAAAAAAACCCCAATACCTCCCACCTCCCCCTCCCAGGCTGTGCAGGTGGAAGGGGGGACACCCCCCACCCACCCTGCCCAGCCTGGATTATTATTATTTTTTTTTACCCAAAGTCTCTGCTAGTGCGGGCTCCAGGCAGCCTGCATAAGCAGGTACTAGGGCGATCGCCCTACCCCACCCCCCACCCAGGGATCACCTACCTTACTTGTGTTCCGGGAGGCAGCGGCGGCGGCTGCAGCACGGAGATGCGGCGGCTTCAGCACGCCTGACTTCAGTGCTTCACTAGGCCTTCTGGGGGTCGGATGTTCATCCAGGGCCACCAATGTCCCCAAACTCCATTATTGAGGGGATCCCCCACAGTCCAATGCTGATGGATCCCACCCCGGCTGCTAGAGGCAGGGCCCAATCCCCGGGCAATGGCAGCAGGGAGAGGAGCAGCAGACGCAGCAGCAGCAGCTATAGAGGGCACAGGGACAGAGGCAGCAGCATGGTGGGCAGTCCATCAACCGCAGGGTCACAGTACTCCCCTTCGTGGGACATCACTCTGATTGAGGACAGCGACACAGACACTAGTCCTGTGGAGGAGATGTCTGGTGCTGAGGCAATGGCTGTCCCTCCGAGAGCTGTGTCACCACCATGTTCTTCCCCTCCCAGCAGTGCTGTCAGTGGTGCATCACCCGGTGCGGGCCAGAAGGCAGGAGGGGGCAAATAATCCTCCATCTGGGCACAATTTAAGTTACTGCGGGAGGATAATCCCAGGGAGGTGCAGTGCACTTTGTGCCAGAAGGTGGTGAAGCATGGGCAGGTGCTAACCTGTTAGGGGGGAGCAGCAGCAGCAGCAGAAGTAGCAGCAGAAGCAGCATCAGTGCACCATGAAGGAGCTGGGGTGGGGGCAACTGACAAGTCTATCGGCAGCCGCAGGATGTGGAGGGTGGCGTGGCTTTCAACTGAATGCCACGCGCATGTTTGGGGAAATGATAGTGCTGGATGGGCAGCCCTTCTTGGTGATTGGGGACATGGGGTTTAGGCACCTGATTGGCTTCCTGGCCCCCCAGTTTTAAAGGAGTGGGTGAGGGAACAGCTGGCAAGAGCTGGGGGTGCCACCGTCCACTTCACCACAGACCTGTGGTCGAGTAGGAATGTGCAGCACGCCTACTTGGAAGTGACGGTGCACTGGTGGCAGGACGCAGAGGCACCATTTGGCAGTGGCAGGGGTTCCCGAAGCAGGGTATAGGTAGGCCCTGTTTCAGGCAGAAGTCATGGACGGCCCCCACACCACTCAGAACATCGAGGCAGCCCTGACTGTCATGGTGAGAGAGTGGGTCACGCCAGGCACTCCCTTCACCTATTGAGGGCAGTCCATGAGGGCAGCTTCAACAGCATCCCTTGCGCTTCACACACCCTTCACCTGGTGGTTAGGGATGCTCTGGGCTTGGGGGAGAAGGGGTTTGGGGCAGACACCCTTAGCTCCATGATCAAGCGGGGGAGGAAGCTGGCCAGTTTCTTTAACTGGAGCATGAAGGGCAGAGACCTCCTCCGAGTGAAGCAGACCGAGAAAGACTCCCCAGTGCACCAGCTGGTGCAGAATGTGTCCACCCAGTGAAATTTGACCTTCCTGATGCTCGAGCAGCTTCTCAAGCAGAAAGACGCTTTGAATCAGGGTCAACTGGTGACAGACAGTGGGGCATCTTCAGAGTACAATAGGACGGAATGGGAGATCCTGGGTCACACGGTCTTCATGCTCAGACCGTTCCTGGCCATGATAGAGACCATCAGATCCTCCATGGCCACCATCAGCCAGGTGACCCCTCTGGTCCAGAGTCTCCTGAGGAGACTGGAGGAGATTCTCCAGGGGTGGGATTGTGGCCCTCAGGCACGGACCCGAGTTCACTGTAATAAAAAATCTTAAATTCTGCAACCAGTGAAACCAAATTCTGCAAATTCATCTCGAGCATTAATAATTGCATAATTAACTGATTTGCATAACTATGCATGCTGGGAAGCAAATTTGCAACAGGTTTGACATAGAATCACAATTTTGCTAATCAAACAAAACTCAAATCCTCAGAAATTTCAGCACCCCAGAATTCCCACCTCACATTAAAACCCCAGACCTCCCTCACCCAAACACAGGACCTTCAGACCACACCCACCCACAGTTCATCTCCCATGGACCTATTTACCTCAGGTCATGGTCACACCTCCCGGACAGACAGCAGCTGCAGCAGCAGTTTTAGTTTGGGGTCAGGCGACAAGTTTATGTCTGAGCCAGGATTTAAAGATCCTGCAGACAGCCCCCACTGCAGTGTCACTGCACGTTCCGTCTGTAACTGTGAGGATTGTCTGATTCTGTGAGGATTCGCTGATTCTGCAAAAATCACTGTGATTTGCAGCAACGCAGCCAACTCGGGTCCCTGCCCTCAGGGCAGAAAACTGGCCGACAAGGTGGTTGACCTGGTGTGGAAACTGAAGGCAGGGCTGACGGCTCGGTTCGATGAGCTCCTGCAGCAGGAGGAATACATTTTAGCAACCATGCTGGACACCATGGTCAAGGGCAGTGTGGCACGCCAGGCAGACAGCACTTTATGGGTACTGGAAGGGTGACCTGGTGGAGAGGGTCCGGCAGGCAGTGTGGGCTCTTGAGAATGCACAGTAGCAGCAGCAGCAGGATGCCCCTGGGGATGGTGGGAGTGGGAGCAGCCACCCCTTTCATCCGGCAGGATCTATCCCTGCCCCCAGTCCTAGCTGCACCAGCAGCAGGCTGAGCAGGAGCAGCACCCCTATTGCCAGCAGCAGCTCGTATGTACAGCACACTCTGTCAAGCATGGGCTTGTGCACAGCAGGGCAGGCAGCATGGCTGAGGGCAGTAGTGGAGGTGGTGCCCAGGCAGAGTTACTTGAGGGAGTATGACAGCGCCTCAGCCGCAGTGGAGAGCTACCTGGAGGAGGAGCCGTGCATCAAACCCCGCAGCGATCCCTTGGCCTACTGGGTCGGCAAGACCAACATGTGCCCAGCCCTGTCCAAAGTGGCCACGGGTCTCTTATCCTGCCCATCAATGAGTGTCCCCAGCGAGCGGGTTTTCTCCATGGCAGGGGACGTTTGATCGCTGCACCGCCTGAGACTCGGGGCCAAGTTGGTGGAGCAGTTGCTTTTTATTAAGGTGAACCTTCCGCTGCTGGGATTCCCCAAGCTGCCCCTGGACATGGATTGAGGGTGCAGTGGCAAGTGGAATGGCAAGCAGTTGTTAGACTAGAAGCACACAAGTTGGGATTTTCAGGGGCCGCTTTAAAATCTTATGGACTGAAGGGAGTCATGGCCTTGGTTAAACAACAAATTACTGATCAGGAGTTGCAAAATGAAAACTCCCTATTGGAATTGCAACTAGTAGCCCCATTGTATCCCAGTCTGAATCATTCCAGTGGTGGTTCATATTATCTAAATTCCTGGCAGTCTTTTAGCCATAAAACAGCCTTTTCCAAGTTTTGATGTAGTGTCTTTCCTTCGGCTCTTGTAGAGGGGAGATTTAGGGGAACTCCATAGCTTAAGAGGGTTTGTCCTCTTCGTGATCTTCAAGCCGTGGAAACTAGTTTACATGTATTTTTTACTTGTCCTGCGTATGTTGCTCCTCGAAGTAAATATTTGGATATATATTACTTATCCTTCTGGATTGATTCTCTTACTTTGTTGCGTATAAAACTCTTGGGTCCCCCAGATACTGTAAGGTCAAGAAGGGTGACGACCTTTTGCAAATTAGCAATAAGGACAAGGGCCCAGGTCACCTACAGTTCAGTCAATACTGAAAGACATTTTGTTATGGCTAGCCCCTAAGGGGATATCCTACGGGAGTCTGATAAGCAGTCTCTGGTGATAGCTGTGTGCCCGGTCTAAATTCCAAGCCTTAATACCTGTCGGAGGGTTTTTGTTTTTTCTTGTGGATACTAATGAGTCTTTATATTTGTAACAGTTATTTTATATGTGTGTTTATGTGCCCTTGGGATGAAAATAGCCTTTGGGGCTGTAATATCTAATTCCCGTTCTCGGGGTCGTATTATCTTATAGATTTTAACATTATAGTTTGTGGTTGTGTTAATTTAGTATGATATGGATTACAAGGGATGTTTATGTCTGAGTGACTGTTTGGTATGATTTCTTTTATGATTGTATATTAAGAATTATTACAACTATTACAGTACATTTGTGTTTAGCGATAACCATTTGGTTATGCTTATCAATAAAAATTGAATTGAAATTGAATTGACCTCATGATGCCAGGAGGAAGTGGGAAGGTATAAGTCTGCCAGCTGGCCTCTGGCTAGATGATCTTGGACCGCCTATCTCTCTCTCTCTCTTCACAGTCTTCGCCAGCCTATCTGAGTGCCCTGCCAAGGTCCCAGCCTCCCTTCCCTACTGCCTTTCATGTCACACTGCCTGTCTTCCCGCCTACCCAGGTTTCCAAGATCAAAGCCCGCCTCAACCAGCCTTCCCGGGCTCATGCCACACTGCCTGTCTGCCTGCCTGCCTGCCCAGGTTGCCAAGATAAAAGCCTGCCTCAGTCTGCCTTCCCATTCTCATGCCATGCTGCCTGTTTGCCTGCCTTGGTTGCCAAGCTTGAACCCTGCCTCAGACTTCCTTCTGCTCATGCCAAAGTGCTTGCTGCCCACCATGTGGGCAAAGCTGAAGCCCTGCCCCAGCCTGTCTGCCTCTCATGCCAAGGTGCCTGTCTGCTTGCCCTGGAACCCTGGGTGATGTACCCTAGGGATGTGTGAGCAGAATGTGGTTCGGTTGTTTGGTCATTCAGTTATTCAGTTTGGGAACCAAGTTTGGGTTTGGTTGTTTGGTTTGGTGGAGTTCGGTTTGGCCGAACATTCAGAAATCAGTATTGGTATCGCCTGGTCCCATGATTGCATCGGAAACTGGAAACAGGAAATTAGAGTGCGTGTGGAGCTTGTGTAGTGAGAGAGCATGTGTGGTGTATCTGGATGGCTTTGTGGTGTTGTTTGGCATGGTTTCTGGTTTGGTTGTGTTGGTTTCGCTGATTGGTTGTGTGATCTGGTGGGTGTTTTGTTTGGCTGTCTGTTTGTTGACTGTGTTGGGAGAAAAAAAATGAAGAGGCTGAGGCTGAAAAGGAACTGGAAGGTCAAGGTGGAGGAAGTGGAGGAGGAAGAGGCTTCTGGACCTAGTTCTGAGGTGGTGGAGGTTGGCTCCTCATCAGAGGAGCAAGAGGGCACAGGCGGTGCTGCCAGGTTTGCAAACTTTATTTTTACTTCGAGGAGAAGAAGAATACTATCCTTTAGAGTGAGCTTGCTGGTGTGCGGGTGGGTGGGTGGGTGATGAGCAGTCAGGCACAAACATTGGGCATCAGCGGGTGGCAGCGGATGTCTGCCACAGAGAAAGAAGGTACTTTGGGAGGCTCTTACAGCAGTCAGACACGAGCTGAAGGAAGCACTGACCCAAACACGTGCCAGCCATCCCTAGCAAGGGTCTCCAGTTGCCATTGCCGTCCCTAGCATCCCAATAAGGGCAGGATTTTCATGTGCCAGCCAGGGTCTTTTGGATTTGCAAATCCCAGTCAGTGTCTCTCGTTGCCATCCCTAGCACCTCAAGAAGGGCAGGATTTGCACATGCCAGCCAGGGTCTCCCATTGCCATCCCTTGCACCCAAGAAGGGCAGGATTTCCATGTGCCATCAAGGGTCTCTCCATTTGCCATCCCTAGCATCCCCTAGCACCCCAAGGAGGGAGGACTAGAGGCATCATCATAAATGCATGATATTATTTAGGAGTTGTTTATGTATTCCTTTTTCAGAGAGGGTGATGATGCTGCCCCCACCGCTGGTGCCCAGACCACCAGAACCCCAGCAAGGCAGAGGTCACCAGAGCCACTGCCAGAAAGCAGGCAGATGAGGTCTGCGGTCTGGCAGCACTATGACAGGCCAAATGGCAGATTTGCCATCTGTAAGTTAAGGCATGGGGGCTGGAATAATAGGGAATGGATTGGATTGTTGCCCTATGACCTGATAGGAAGTCTCCTGCAGAGAGAGATTGGCCACCCACCCATTTGTGGAGACAGAATGCAGGCAGGGCTTGACATTGACAGACCATTGGTCTGACACAGTATGGCACTTCTTATGGTTCTATATTTTTATGTTCTTTAGATCTGCAGCTAAAAAAATAAAAAGGGACAGTCAGGGGACCACATCAGGGCTGATAGCCCATATTGAGAACCTGCATGGCATCGAAGTGGCATGGCAGGATTTCTCCAGCTCCGGTTGCAGGGACTCCGGCGAGGAGGAGCATCACTGGAAACAAGGGGGGAAGGCCCGGGAGAAGCGTCGCCACCAGAGGCCTTCCCCGTCCAGTTCTGATGAGAATCCTCCACCACCCCCCAGGAGGAGGAGGAGGAGGAAGCTGCAAGGGCTTTTCATGCCAAAGTTGAGCGGCTGACCCAGGAGTTCATTGAGGCCCAGAGATGGTACCTGGATGGGTTAAGGGTCCAAGCCCTTACAATGGAGAACCGGCTGCTGGGACAGTTCAGGGACGTGGAGGCACAGCAGCGCAAGTGGAGGCTTACTTTGAGTACCTCCGCTCGAAGGTGACTGATGTTGAACTGTACTGCCAGTCGGTCTCCAAATGGCAGGAGTCCTTGGTGAAGGCCCTGGACTATGCCAAACAACACAGCTTTCAGCTAAAGGAGGACTTGATGCCTGCCCCACACTCCTGCACACTCATTTCCCCTTTCCCCCATGTTCCCCCACGTGCCCCCACAGACCCCTAAGTTAGTTTCCTTTGTTTGTATGTTATTGTTTGCTTTATCTTTGATAAAGTTGAATGTTTGATTGTTTATAGTTAGTTTTAAAAGTTTTTATAAAAGTTAAATTTGTTACCTTACCAGCTTTTTTTGACCAGTTCAATCTTTTATCTCTCTGTGCTGCTTCTGACAGGTGGCAGAATCTCATTGTATATACAACTTGTGAGATCCCTACCTGACAGCAGCAGCACATGTAGTGTATATTATCCCCAAGATATGGCAGCAGGGTCTCAACTTGCAGACAGCCCCCCAGGAGGGACACCTGTGTCTGTGTGGGTGCTTGTGTCTGTGTGGGTGTGCCACTGTGCCAGAGTGAAAGAGAGAGAGGCTTTTTGGCAGCAGCCACCGGGCAGTAGGCCACAGGTGCTGGTGGTCAGAGGGGTTCTTTCAGCTTCAGCAGGCATCTGTGGGTGGGTGTGGAGGAGTAGGCTGATGGGGGGGGGCAGGCTTGTGGGCAGGCACCAGTCTCCACTGGCCAGTGAGGCACAAGCATCAGCAGCAGCACCCAGATGATGGATCTTAGGACTGGATTGACTGCTTCTAGATGCAGTGGAATGGAATGACACAGCTCCCCATGACTGGAATGTTGGTACCAGAATCTCGATGATTGTTCATGGGACTGCCATGACTGCTTCAGGTACAGTGGAATGACAGCCTATGGGAGTTGAATGACGTCCCTAGAATTAGTGCTTCACAGGGCACACTTCATTCAATCGTGCAATAGGAGGTAGCAGGTATAGGAATGCACACAGGCAGGCACATATAATACGTTGTTTTATTTCCATTTCATTCTGGTAGGTTTGCTGCTGGATGTGAGCATCAGACATGAGCACAGATGAGAGCATGTTCTGGCATGTGGGAGCTTGAGCTGGATACACCTCTCCCCCTCCACCCCCATCTCTCTCATTCTAGCGGGGAGCCTCTCTATCTCCCCCTCTCTGGTCATATAGTGCCAGTGACAGCATGCGTGGGATCATGTCTGTCTCTCCTTCTAGCAGTGGGGAGACTCTCTCTCTCTCTCTCTCTCTCTGTCTCTCTCTCTCTCTCTCTCTCTCTCTCCATGAACAGCAGGTTGCTAACCCGTGAAGAAAAGGTGGAATGACAACTCCTCGTGAGCGGAATGACAGGGCCCCAGAGAACCGTGAGGGTGGGTCCTGGGGATAGAGTGGCAGCTTCTAGATATTGGTCAGGACAGCCCTCCCAGCCAGTAATGAAGGCCCCAGAACCCCGATGGCAGGTCCCAGGGCTGGAGTGGCTGCTTCTTGATGCTGAATGACAGGCCCAAGAACCCTGAGGGTGGGTCCTGGGGCTAGAGTGGCAGCTTCCAGATATTGGACAGTCCTCCTGGGCTAGAGTGGCAGCTTCCAGATATTGGACAGTCCTCCCTGCCAACACCCATGGACAGTGGCAGTGGGGCACATCGTCCAGGTTTTCCAGGGCAGGCAGACAGGCAGCATGGCATGAGAGGCATGCTGGCGGGCTGAGAGAGGCTTTGAGCTTGGCAGTAGAGATGGGCGAATGCAGTTCAGAAGTTTGGAGTTTGGCCCAAACTCGGCCTGTTCGGATGACCAAACCCGAATCCGAACACGAACTGACCAAACCGAACTCAATTCTGAACATCAAAATGACCAAACAGTTCAGTCAGTTCGGATCGCGTTCGGGTGAGTTCAGGTGACAAAGAAAGTGTAACTGGAAGGTCAAACATGACATGGAGGGGTAGTCAGCTGAGGAGCAGACTTCCAGGCACCAGGGGTGGAGAGGGTTGGAGTAGCAGCCAGCCTGCCCAATCACCATCCCTTTTCACCTCAGACCACTGGCTTCGCAATCTGCGATTGGTCATGGGCTAG
>QEPC01011131.1:5164865-5179016 GCA_003113815.1 Sphenodon punctatus
CATTTTCTGCCTTTCGGCTGCAGTTGTTTAAATTGGAAGCTCTAAGAGGGCGTTATATGGGTATACCATGGACGGAACGGATCTGTCCATGTGGGTTAGTGGTGGAAGATATTGGTCATGTACTCTTTGATTGCCACTTCTATCAGGAGTTGAGGACTTTATTTGCCCACAAGTTACATCTCCCCCAGATAGCCTGTAGAGGCGTAAATGTATATTTCTTTTAGGGGACAAAAACACAGATAGAACAGGTCAGACTGCTATATATGTATATTGTATAATGAAAGTGAGGAAGCAACAGGTCCTGAGCCCCCCTGCTGCAAGGTAGTTAGAGGTAATGGAATGTTTGGGTTTGTCTCCAAAGCTTGCATGATAGTCCACACTTTTGGGAAATACTGGATGGGGGTAAGGGCTAGGCTCTGAGTTGTCCCCCTAAGGATTTATATGTATAGGCTCATTGTCCCTGAACCTTAGTGGATTGCTGTTATGTATGTGATGATGTGGTAAAAGTGGGGCAGGGGTCAAGTGTGCCATCACAAGCCCCGAGAAGGGTAAGGTGCTATAGTCTATAGTCAATAACCTCTCTTTGGGTGACTTTATGAGCGGGTAAGACTTGTTAAAAGTGGGGCAGGGGTCAAGTGTGCCGCCACAAACCCCAAGAAGTGTAAGGTGCTATAGTTAATAACCACTCCTTCGGTGACTTTAGGTATGGGTAAGACTTGTTAAGAGTAGGGCAGGGGTCAAGTGTGCCGCCACAAGCCCCGAGAAGGGTAAAGTGTCCTATAGTAAATAATCTCTCATGATCTGTTTGTACTGAGGATTACCAAGATCTTTTTATCTATTGTAAATGTTGTATGTTGTATAGGGGAAGAACAAAAGCCCTGAGTTGGGTAAGGTATTTATTGCTTTTATAGGGAGTGGTATGTATAGTATGCATATATGTTGTTCAGCATTTTATGATTGTTTTCTGTTTTTTTCTGTTTTTATTAATTTTATTGTTGTTCTGGCTTAACGCTAAACAAATAAACTTGAAACTTGAATCTATCTATCTATCTATCTATCTATCTATCTATCTATCTCACAGGGATTTCAGGAGGAAACACAGACAGCTCATACCAAACAACACAGGGAGGGGTAAAAAACTGAAATCAAACCTAAATCAATCTAATCCTACTCTAAATAAATCCAAAAACAGGGGAAGGAAATCAGGGATGGAATATATACAGAGATGAGGGAAGGATTCAATGGAGGGTAGGGAGAAAGAACATAGGGAGAGGTAAAACATAAAAATAACACCTAAATCCATCTAATCTAATATAAATAAATGATGATACTATGGAAGTAAATGTGTGGGATGGGTGAAATAGGAGGAGGATGGCAATGAATTGAGAACACAAACTGCTGGGAGAGGGAGTCTTCTGAAAATGCCTGCTAACAGGATCAGTGGCTAGCTCAGAAGGTGTTGGAAGTGGGGGGAGGGCAATGAGTTTTGTTACTTGCTGCTCCTGCCTTACCACAAGTCCCATTGGCTCTGTGCAGCCTAGCCCCCTCATCCCCCATGTCCAATCGCAGAGTGCAAAGCCAGTGGTCTGAGGAGAAAAGGGATGGTGATTGGGCAGGCTGACTGCTACTTCAAGCTTCTCCACCCCTGGTGCCTGGAAGTCTGTTCCTCAGCTGCCTCCCCCTCCCTGTCACGTTCTTGCCTTCCAGACACGTTTTTGCTGCCAAACTCATTCGAACTCGATCTGAACCAACAAAACTGTTCAATCGTTTCAGAGTTCGACTCGAGTTCGGGTTCAGTCAGTTAGAGTTCGGGTTCGGGTTTGTGTTCGGGTTCGGTCACCCGAACAGACCAATTTCGGTCTGACCTCCAAACTTCCGAACTGCGTTCACACATCCCTAATGTACCCCACTGGCCTGGTAATCCCGTTGCTGCTGTTTGCTGGTCCATGGGTGCTCTGCCCTGGCAAATCCAAATGTGCCCATGCAATCCTGCTGCTGCCGTCTGCTGCTGTATGGGAGCTCTTCCCTGGCAAATACTACCATCCTGGCTCCATGGGTGCTGCACACAGGCAAATCCTGCTGCTGCCATCTCTGCTGTTCCATGGGTTCTGTGCCCAATGACTGCTGCTGCTGCCAATGCTGCCTCTGCTGTCTGTGCCCCAGCAATCCAATGTCTGCTGGCACTGCCAATTCTGCCTCTGCCATGGGTTATGCTACCGTGAAATCCAATGTCTGATGTTGCTGGCAATGCTGCCTCTGCTGTCTGTGCCCCAGCAATCCAATGTCTGCTGGCGCTGCCAATGCTGCCTCTGCCATGGGTTATGCTACCGGGCAATCCAATGTCTGATGTTGCTGCCAATGCTGCCTCTGCTGTCTGTGCCCTGGGTTCTGGTAGTGGGCAATCCAATGTCTACTGCTGCTGCCAATGCTGCTTCTGCTGTTTGTGCCATGGGTTATGCTACCGGGCAATCCAATGTCTGATGTTCCTGCCAATGCTGTCTCGACTGTCTGTGCCATTGGTTCTGGTACTGGGTAATCCAATGTCTGCTGCTGCTGCTGCTGCCAATGCTGTCTCTTCTATCTGTGCCACGGGTTCTGCTACCAGGCAATCCAATGTCAACTGCTGCTGTCAATGCTGCCTCTGCTTTCTGTGCCATGGGTTCTGCTACCAGGCAATCCAGTGTCTGCTGCTGCTGCCAATGCTGCCTCTGCTGTCTGTGCCATGGGTTCTTTGCCCTGGCAATCCAATGTCTGCTTCTGCTGTGCCACAGGTACTGTGCCCCAGAAATCCATTGTCTGCTACTTGGTGGCCATGTGATTTACCACTGGGCAAGGTGTGACCAATTTGCAGAAGGGCTTGTTAATATCCGGAGAGTAGGATGCAAGCCTGCAATGCCCGGTCGAGTAGGGGTGCCAGGCACAAAGTCCTTGCCGGGCCTCTGCTGCTGCTCTACCAATGCCTGGCAGCCTGCAATGCCAGGCAGAGTAGGGGTGCCTGACAGTCACTCCAGCCCCAGGACCCAACATCAGTATTCTGTGGCCTACATTCCAGGCAGGGAGGGCTGTAATTGCACTTGTTTGAAAGTGCTCCACTGAGGTCAGTCAGCCTACAACACCCTGCAAAGTAGGGTTCCTAGAAACTCCAGCCCCAGTACCCACCATCAGGGTTATGGGGCCTACGTTCTAGGCAGGGAGGGTTGTCATTTCACTTAATTGTCTGCAAGTGTCCCACACTGAGGGCAGTCAGCCTGCCACACCCGGCCAAGTAGGGGTGCCAGCCACTGAGCCCTGGATGGGCCTCTGCCGCTGCTCCACTGATGCTAGACAGCCTGTAATGCCCGACTGAACAGGAGTGCCAGCCACCAAGCCCTGGTCAGGCCTCTGCTGCTGCTCCACCAATGCCAGCCAGACTGAAATCCCTGGCCAAGTAAGGGTGCCAGATGCAGTTACTGTGCCCTGGCAATCCAATGTCGGTTGCTGCTGCTGCTGCTACTGCACATTAGCCATTTGCTCCTCAATCTTGTAGACAGACATATCTCAGATGAGTGTGCCAGTGAGTGGGGGCTGGGTGTCTATGAGATTCACCACCGGGCAAGACTTGACAAATATGCAGAAGAGCCTGTTGAGATCCAGCAAATAGGATGCAAGCCTGCAATTCCCAGGCAAGTAGGGGTGCCAACCACCAAGCCCTGGATGAGCCTCTGCTGCTGCTCCGCCAATGCCTGGTAGCCTGCAATGCCTGGCCAAGTAGGGGTGCCAGCCACCAAGCCCTGGCCGGGCCTCTGCAACTGCTTCATGGATGCCTGGCAGCCTGTAATGCCCAGCCAAGTAGGGCTGCCAGCCATTGAGTCCTGGCTGGGCCTCTGCTGCTGCTCCACCAATGCCAGCCAGTCTGCAATGCCCAGCCATGCAGGGGTGCCATCCATAGAGCCCTGGCTGGGCCTCTGTTGCTGGTCTTCCAATGCCTAGCAGCCTGCAACACCCAGCCAAGTAGGGGTGCCGGGTAGTCCAGTCTCAGGGCCCACCATCAGGGTTCTGGGGCCTACATTACAGGCACAGGGGGATATCCATACACATCATATAGAAGCTGCCACTCTACTCCCAGGACACACCATCAGGGTTCTGGGGCCTACGTACAGGCATGGGGGGCCCTGTCCATTCATGTCATCTATAAGCTGCCACTCTAGTCCCAGTACCCACCATCTGGGTTCTAGGGCCATCATTCCACTCATGGGGAGCTGTCATTCCACTGCATCAAGAAGCAGTCACTCCGGCCCCAGGACCCATCCTCAGTGTTCTTGGACCTTCTTACAGGCACGGGGTCTGTCCAGCCACATCATCTAGAATCTGCCACTCTAGTCCAGGACCCACCATCAGGGTTCTGGGGCCGTCATTCCGCACACAGGAGTTGTCACTGAATTGCATCAAAAAGCAGCCACTCCAGCCCCAGGACCCACCCTCAGGGTTCTGGGGCCTTCATTCCACTCACAGGGAGCTATCATTCCACTGCATCAAGAAGCAGCCACTCCTGTCCTAGAACCCACCATCAGGGTTCTGGGGCCATCATTCCACTCACAGGGAGTCATCATTCCACTGCATCAAGAAACAGCCAACCACTCCAGCCCAAGAACCCACCATCAGGGTTCTGGGGCCATCATTCCACTCACAGGGAGTCATCATTCCACTGCATCAAGAAACAGACAGCCACTCCAGCTCCAGGACCCACCGTCAGGGTTCTGGGGCCTACGTTACAGGCAGGGAGGGCTGTACCTCCACATCATCAAGAGCTAGGGTGGGGGCAGCTGCCAAGTCCACTGACAACTGCAGGACGTGGAGGGCAGCGTGGCTTTCAACTGAAAGCCACACACATGTTAGAGGAAATGATTGTGTTCAATGGCCAGCCCTTCTTGGTGGTCGGGGACATGGGGTTTAGGCACCTGATTGGCTTTCTGACCCCCCAGTTTAAGTTGCCCCCGTATACCACCATGAGTCAGGCTGCCACTGATGCCTGGCAGTCTGCAATGCCCGGCCAAGTGGGGTGCCAGCCATGAAGCCCTGGCCAGGTCTCTGTTGCTGCTCCACCGATGCCTGGCAACCTGCAATGCCCAGACGTGATGGTGACTAGAACAGAAGAACCCAGCATAGAGTGAGCAAGCAGAACGGAGGCCTGACAGCCTGCAACGCCCAGCCAAGTAGGGGTGCCAGTCACCAAGCCCTGGCCAGGACTCTGCCACTGCTCCACCAATGCCTGGCAGTCTGCAATGCCCAGTCATGATGGTGACTAGAACAGAAGAACTGAGCATAGAGAGAGCAAGCAGAACTGGAGGCCTGCCAGTCTGCAACTCCCACAACAAGGAGGGGTGCCAGACACCAAGCCCTGACCAGACCTCTGGTGCTGGTCCACCGATGCCAGCCAGCCAGTAACACCCAGCCAAGTAGGTGTGCCAGCCACCAAGCCCTGACCAGGCCTCTGCTGCTGCTCCTGGCACTAAGCCAAGATTTGGTAGAGTATAAATTTTTGTGGCAAGTCTTCAAAAATTTTGTACTCAGCAAACCAAGGTCAAATAGCCCAGTCCTCAGTAAATTCTGAGGAAAACTGAGGACAGAGTTGCAGCACTAGTCTGAAGATGGATGCACTAGCAGCAGAATGTGAGCTCCCATGAGCTACAGAGCACCCATTCATGACCACATATGGATCACTGCTAGGAAATCTAGAGTGTTCATTTTGGGGGGAAGCCACATATCTCTGTGACAATGGGCAGCTACAAAGCCTCTGCCCGTATGAACTGGGGCAGGAAACCGTGTCAGCAGATGGGTCTGCTGCACATATTTATTTATTTATTTATTTATAGCATTTGTACCCCGCCCCTCCTGTGAACAGCTCTGGGCAGCTTCCAACAACAATAAAACAGTATAAAACAAATATAAAACAGTTAAAAAAATCACAAGTTAAATATTGTCAAAACAGGGTCCTGGGATACAATTTCAGCATTAAAACAATAAAACAGGGTAGGGGAGAAAAACACAACCCTAACCCCCCTCCCCAAAGGCCTGGGCGAACAGCCAGGTTTTACACCACCACTGGAATGACAACAGGCTTGGGGCCAGGCGAGCTTCCTCCGGAAGGCAGTTCCAAAGGCATGGCCAAGCCACCGAGAATGCCCTCTCCATTGTGGCCCCCCGCTTTACGCGAGGAGCCTCCAAGAAGGCACCCCCGGCCGACTGCAGGAGTCGCTCTGGGGCGCGGAGGGCGAGGCGATCCCTGAGGTATGAGGGGCCCAGACCATGAAGGGTCTTATAGATCAACTCTAAAACCTTGAACCTAGCTCAGCACACTATTGGCAACCAGTGCAGAGTTCAGAGCACAGGTGTAATATGCTCCCGACGACCTGTCCCCATAAGGAGATGAGCCGCCGCATTCTGCACTAGCTGCAGCCTCTGAACCAGGCACAAGGAAGCCCCACGTAGAGTGCATTGCAGTAGTCCAGCCTCGAGGTGATGAAGGCATGGATGACGGTGACCAGGTCTGGGCCAGAGACGAACGGATACAGCCTATGGACCAGATACAACTGGCAGAAGGCAGCCTTAGTGACTGCCTCCATCTGCTGCTCCAGGAAGAGGTCTGCATCCAATATCACCCCCAGACTCCAGACCTGCTGAGCTATAGGAGGGGGAACTCCCCCAATAAGGTCAGCGACTATCTCCCTCGCTCTCCCCACCAACATCACCTCCATCTTATCGGGCACTGTGGGCACATAGGCACTGTGGTCAGGGGACATGGCCTCATAAGAACTAGCCAGGAGCACTGGGGAGCCTGGGTTCCCCAGGGCTCACAATGGGTGGGGACATGTCAATTGCAAAGGCCAGTCCAGTGTGCTTCCCCCTCCCATATGGTCTATGGCAGAGGGAGTGCATGGTGGCTTGCTGCTGGTGTAGCCATGCTGGGAGCCACCTGATTGAATCCCTCCCCAAACACTGCATCTGAGTGGGTGCTCTGCAGCAGTGCCACTCAGCAGCCTCGGGGCATGGCTGACCTTCTGAGACCCACTGATGTCTGCCAGCTGAAACACCCAGCCAAGGAGGGGTGCCAGCCACCAAGCCCTGTCCAGGCCTCTCATGCTGATCCACCGATGCCTGGAAGCCTGCAATACCCGGCCAAGTAGGGCTGCCAGTCACCAAGCCCTGGCTGATCCTCTGTCACTGCTGCTCCAATGCCTGGCAGCCTGTAATGCCCAACCAAGCAGGATTGACAGCCACCAAGACATGTCTGGGTCTCTGCTGCTGCTCCTGGCACCCAGCCAAGATTTGGTAGAGTATCAAATTGGGTGGAAATCACCAAGCCCCAAGCCTTCCCGGTCTCTGCTGCTGCTGCTGCTGGGTCTCAGTTGGCCAGCGCTGTTACCACAGGCACCCCCAGTGGCCAAGCACCAAGCCTGTCTGACCGGGCAATCCGGGGTGCCAAGCACCAAGCCTTCCTGGTCTTTGCTTCTGCTGCTGCTGCTGCTGGATCTCAGATGACCAGCTCTGGTGCCATGGGCACCCCCAAGGGCCAGTGAGCCTGCCTGCCTGCCCGGGCAACCCGGTGTGCCAAGCGTGAAGCCTTCCCTGTTTCTGCTGCTGATGCTGCCACTGCTGGGTCTCAGACAGAAAGCCCTGGTGCCACAGGCACCCCCAGGGTCCAAGCACCAAACCTGCCTGCCTGGGCATCCCGGGGTGCCAAGCAGCAAGCCTTCCCGGCCTCTGCTGCTACTGCTTCTGCTGCTGCTGCTGGGTCTTAGATGGCCATCTCTGGTGCCACGGGCACCCAGCAGCCAAGCACCAAACCTGCCTACCTGGGCAACCCGGGGTGCCAAGCACTGAGCCTTCCCAGCCTCTGCTGCTGCTGCTTCTGGGTCTTAGATGACCAGATCTGGCACAACGGGCACCCCCAGGGGCCATGTGCTGAGCCTGCCTGCCCGGACAACCGGGCGTGCCAAGCTCTAAGCCTTCCTGGTCTCTGATGCTACTTATGCTGGGACTCAGACGGCCAGCCATGGCACCACTGGCACCCCCAGGGGCCAAATGTCTAGCCTTCCCGGTCTCTGCTACTGCTGCTTCTGAGTCTCCGATAGTCTGCCATGCTAACACGGGCACCCCTATAGGTCCCTGAAGCACCCGAAGCCTCCTGGTGGCACCAAACTTTCTGAAAATTTGGGGGGGGGGTCCGAACTCCGCCAGACCAAACCCACGAACCCGAACTAAGTTTTTAATCTGAATGTCTGAATGTTCAAACTCCATCCTGTTCACATATCCCTACCATTTATTCTTCTTTCCAGATAACTATGGACTAGAGCTATCTTTATTTTATTTTCCTTAGTTGTTTTTACCTTATCTTATATCTGGACTCTCGGGTCTTCACTTACATTCAGGCTTGTAGGCCTTCCAAATACTCTGTCATTAGTGCTGCATAAATTTCAAGCTCAAGATAAATATGAAATACGCATTCATAATAGCTTTTAGCAACCAGTAGTCTCTTGTAACTCTCCTGGAAAGTACATCAGTATTTCTCATTCAACCACTATATAAAAAAAGAAGAAATAGCACAGCTGTTGACTCTACATTCACACCAGAATTCAGTAAAGTGTTCTCATTCTAAACACTCCTCTTGAGGCACCGGAGTTCTGCACTAGTTACAAATTCAATGTTGCGACTAAATTACATATTTAGACCCACTAAGGTTATACATTTCTCTCAGAATCAGAAGTTTTATAGATGATAAAAAAATTAACTGTCAGCCAAGAAAAATAAGTTCTCCAATTTACTGATATTGACTTTTCAAACATATTTAGAAGTGAAATGTATTTCCAATGTGTTTTATAAATGCCAAGTACTGTGTGAACCCTACAGATGTGCACCAGGGGCCCATGTTTTTTTTTTTTTTTCATTTTTGTTATTTAAATCTGTCTTTTTTGTTTAAATAAATATCAAATTGTCATTTTTGTTTTTGCTTTTGTTTTAGTTTCCCATTGATTTCAATGGAAACACATTTTCGGCTGTAAAAGTTTTGTTTTTCATTATATTTTGCTGAATCTTGGAGAAATTATACCTCAAAGGGAAGGCATTAAGTGTACCAATTTACAAACTGTTTAGATAAAGGAATACAATTTTATAAGCAGTTGAATTATATTATTTTGCAAAAATCTTCATATACATCCTTAACTGTAACTTCTTTGTCTCACATTTAATGTAGTTGAAACTTGACAAATTTATACCCCTTCCTATGTTTACTATCTCTGCCAACTTTTAGAAGCATGGGATAAATGTTCCTGGTGGTATACACAATTAACTTATAAATGTATGTCTGACTGTAACGTCTTTGTACTCCAGCCAGTGAACATGAAATTTAGCAGGGCTGTATATCATACATTAATGATTATCTCTGCCAAATATCATAAATATTTGATAAAGGGTACCAATTTTATATGCCTGCACAGCATATTCAGAGAAGGAGCCTATGCCAGGGATTCTCTTACGTGTAACTGTGGTATAAGATTGGGTTTTGGTGTCAATTGACCAGAAAAAATGTCAACCAAATCTCCTAATTTTGTGCTGTGACCATCACAACTTCTCTCCCCCTCTTTTTCCTGTGAACTGAGAAGCATATGTTTAGGAAAGAGCCAATAGCAATTCTCTTATGTTCTCTGTCACAGTGCTGCAGGATGTGATTGTGATGATAACTGGACACCCTGGATGTGTAAACTATGTCTCCTGATTTTTGGGATACTATCCCCAAAGTCCTAATTATGTCCCTTCTATGCTCGCCTCAGGGCTGCCCCTTATGCCCGCCTCAAAGCCACTACTGATTGGTCCTGTAAAGCTGGAAGCATGCAGTAATTGGCTAGTGAATGTGTCTGTCAGTCTTTTGGGTTGCTCCACATCCTCCCTCCTACAGTCTTTCTCTCCCTGCCATGCCCGGTGCCTGCTTCTGACTGGCACTGCATGTGCTGCTATTTATCTGAATAATGGTCTTCAAGAGGAGAACATAAATTGCTTATAAAATTGGGTCCCTTTATCAAATTGACCTACAGTTTAGCAGAGATGACAGGGAAGGTATAAAATACATTCCTGCCAAACACCCTGTAAACAGGATGGAATATAAACATGTTACAGCTGGAAATGTATTTCCAAGTTAATGTTTTATACCATCAGAACCCTTTATCCAATCATTCTGAAATGAACATCAGGGGTGTTAAGCTTGTGGAAGGACATAATATCCAGAGGTTTCATGCAAATTGGATGGAAGATAAAGAAAATATAGTCATGAATGTGTATGAGCTTTTCATAAAATCACAATATCCAATTGCTTCTTAAAATGGTTTCCTTTATCTAATCATTTTGAAACTTGGTACATTCGGATCACAACCTCCCCAGGTTGCATTAGAATTGAATAAGAAACAAAAACATTATCGCCGAAAATATGTTTTTCAGTGTTTTCCCTTTATTTCAGAAGCAAAATGTTGTTTTTGTTTCTATTTTCATTATTATTATTAATCATTTTAGTTTTTGCAATAACAATAATGAAAATGACAATTTTCATTATCGTTCTTGCAAAAACAAAAATGGCACGCACACCCCTAGTGATCCCTGTCAAGGAAGTTTACATTGTCTTTTACATGAATAGCACGTAGTATGGTGCCAAGTTGCAGGGTACAGTGAGGGTTCACACCTGGGGAAAGGACTCCCCTAATATGCACAACATAACCCCATTGGGTGATGGTTCCTTCACACACACAAACCATTTCTGGTGAGAGCCCAAGAGCCATTTGTAGCTCCTGAGCCACTATTTCCCCACCTCTGTTCTATGCCATCATCTGTCTTTGAGCACGTGGTCTCATCTCACTTCCCCTGAGCTCAGTCTTTTTGTGCTTGATGCTAGGGACTAGTTCCATGGGCCAGATCCAGGAATTGGAAAGGGGCCAAATAAAAAAACAGCTGCGGGCTGTGTTTGGCCCATGAGCTGAAGGTTTCCCATCCCTGCCATCTGTGTTTAGCACTAACTATATTTCATCATCTCTGATATATTGTCCAGATGACATGACTTCCTGGACTGGAATTTCTAAAGGTACTCTAGTTCTTGTAACAGGTGTTGTCACGGGATTCAGACACTTATGTGTTGTCAAACGTAGGGGTGTGCTGTCCTTTTGTCAGGTTTTTATGTTAAATTCCTTCATGTAGTTTTTGGAAGTGTACTGTCCAGATATTTCTGTTTTACAGTGCTAGTTTTAGTTCTATTTATTTTGCTTATTTTTTTTGGTACGTTTGCTATGAGGTGTGGATGTCTGGCACTTTCAATTTGTGCAAATCTTTATCCCTGTGTCTTCCAGGATATTTTGATTTTAATCACTGAAATAAGCTGGGAAAAACCTCTTGATTTAAACTATTATTTCAGTTAGTATTTCTCTTCCCAAACCAGAAGTTCACTTTTCCCATTGTAACCATTACAATATGCAGATACCAGGGACCCTCCAGAGTAAGTGGTTTGTGGATCCTGGTCACAGTGACAAGCAACCTTGCTACTGTGTGTCAGATACAGCTTGGGGAATCTGGGAGAAGTGACTGAAAAAGTCCCCACTTCCTTTCCTACCCTTTCTCAAAGCCACCGAGCTTCACTGAAAGCCACCTCCCACGACATCCCCCATGGGCCCCCAACCCCCAGAGTCCACCTAGTCCCTGGTACACTTGATCCCACTTTGCAGTTTTCCACATTCTTCTCTTAAACCCCACCAGCTCACAATAAGTAGCAGCTCCTTTCATCCTCAGGCTACCTGCACTCACGCCCCCTCACCACATCAGTTGCAAGGAGTGGAAGACACTCCCCATGCTGCATGACTGAAGTGAGACTGGCTGAATCAAATCTCTGGCAGCAGCAGCTGCTACTCCTCATCTGAAGGCAGTAGGCTGTAGCAGCAGTAGCCATGCCAAGGGGTTCCAAAACTTCCTACAGAGTGGGGGGTGAGTGGAGCTCCTCATACTACATCACCCACAGACTTGCTTCCTGCACTCCTATGATGCATGGAGGAGCTTCTGGCAGAGTGGGTGGAGGTCATAGCAGGACAGAACAGAGTAGCAGAGCTCAGCTGAGCAAGGAGGAAGAGAGGAGAGAGTCAGTGACCGCTCCGAGCGCCGGGCGGCAAAATAAGGAACAAGGTGCGTTCCGTATAAATTTGATATGGAACACATCCTTTTAGGGCTCAATTGATACAGGACAGTTCCGTAAAAAAAGGAACAGGTGGCAAGCCTACACACAGTGGTTAGGATCAGGGATAAGATCCCTGAAACACTATGGGGGAGAACAGTTACAAGGGCCCCAAGTTTCTCTCAATTGTTTGGGAGTGATTGCACTTGGGCTTTAGACCCACAATTTGGGAATCTCTAATTTAGGAGATGCAAGTGCTTCTTTGACCTTCCACATTCCTTCCAGATTGTCATCTGAGCCCAAAATGTTCTAGAAGTAAGTAAAGCAGTGATGAAGAGGGTAGGACAGAAAGAAGCTAGTGCAATTGTAGCCCCAGATGGTTGGCACAGAAGCTCCCTCTAGTGGTGTGGTGGTGACTAACCACTCATAGGTCCATGAACCTGCTACTCTCAGAGTTACTAAAGTCAAGTCTCTTAGCTTAGACGGTAGATGCTCATACAGCTGAAGCTGAGATCCTCAGTTCAAATCCCTGTCCTGACCACCCGTCCCAGGATGTAAGAAGTACAAAATCATTTACATTTCTTCAATCAAAATTGAGATCAGTGGGACTCAAGTTTCTTTTACATATAAAATGGGTGTAGGGGAAAATCTTTCTAAAAACCCCCACCATCACCACCTCTTCCCATATCATTAGGGATGTGCGAACAGAATGTGGTTCGGATGTTCGGACATTCAGTTGTATGATTCGAAACCCGAGTTTGGGTTCGGTTGTTCGGTTCACCTGAGTTCGGTTCAGCTGAACTTGGCCAAACAGTCAAAAATAGCGCTATCGATACCGATACCAAATTTGGATAATTATTTTTTTCCGGTATCAGTATCCTTTGGCCCTACAACAACCCCTGGTCTCCACCCCTGGTGCCAGGAAGTCTGCTCCTCAGCTTCCTCCCTCTTCCAGTCACATTCCCCCCCCCACAGTCACATTTTTCCTGCCCTCGAACTCATCTGAATTCACCCGAATATGACAGAACTGTTCGGCTGTTTTTGTGTTTGGTTTGGACGTTCGATTTGGACATCTGAACAGACCGAGTTTTGTCCAAACTCCAAACATCCAAACCGTGTTTGCACATCTCTACATATCATTAGCAATGCTGTGAGGGCCAGTGCTGGCCTAAGAAACCTGATTGGTTAGGGAGGGGTGAAAAAGGAATAGTTGGTTTCTCCATCTCCAAGATCATTATGCCAGCTGGGAGAGCAAGAGCACAGCTATGCTCCTTCACCAGGTGGAACACAAATATAATAGTCCCAATATTCAAGAAGGGAGACAGAAATGTGCCCACTAACTATAGACCGATTAGTCTTATAAATATTGTAGCAAAAATGTATGCAAAGACGTTACTGGTGAGTTCGTGTTCGGCCGTTCAGTTCGGTGAAGTTCGGTTCGGCCGAATATTCAGAAAATCGGTATCAATATCGGATTCAGTACCAACATCGATACTGGTTTTGAAGATTTTATTTTTGGTATCGGTATCGTTTGGCCCTGAAACACTTAAGTTTGTTATTTTTATGTCTTGTTATATTGTTAATGTTTTTTTAAAAAAAGTTATTATAAAAGTTATATCTGCTACCAGCTGAGTTTGACCTGTCCAATCTTTTACCCCTCTGTGCTGCTTCTGACAGGTGGCAGAATCTCATTTTATGTTTGTATATACAGCTTGTCAGATCCTTACCTGACAGCAGCAGCACATGTAGTGTATTCGCCCCAAGATGTGCCAGCAGGGTCTCAACTTGAAGACAGCCCCCCACGAGGACTGTTGGGGATCACATCAATAAATGGGGGACATAGGTGGCCCTGGAAGAACATCATGTCTCAAAAAATCAGGAATGTGGAGTTTGGGGTGTGGTGATGCGCTCTGGCTGCTGCATGTTGCCACTCCACTGGCACGGCCCCTACCGCCTCTGCCACGTGCCCCATTGCC